>JAJIYU010000214.1:0-65824 GCA_030144865.1 Tinospora cordifolia | reverse complement strand
CGCTTTCTAGGGCGGGATAACCCACCTCCCTTTCAATGTTTAGCTTTACTCGGGACAAGGCTTACCCACTATCAGCTTAACTTGTAGTCTTTGTATCCAAACAAAACATTTTAAAAACATATACTTCCTTTTTTAAAACACTTTCTAAAACGTTTTTTTCAATTTCAAAAAATAGAAGGTAGGGCATTCAAAATTCAATTCAATTCTAATTGAAACCCTGATTTGAGTTTTTAATTCTAGTCAAACCACTACTGATTGACTTTCTAATTCTAGCCCAAGGCACCTAAAGCCTAGGCTCTGATACCACCTTCGGTATCAGAGTGGCTTTCTAATTCTTGCCCAATGTATCTACTAACTGAGCTCTGATACCACCTTTGGTATCAGAGTAACTTTCTAATCTTTAGCCCAGAACTAATCCCTAGGCTCTGATACCACCTTTGTAACACCCCAACCCCTGCATCTTTAAGCATTGGACACGACCACCATTCTCTTGACGGTGGACTAAACCAAATGGCGGGCCGGGCCGGTGTTACTTTACAAGTGACACACACTTGACTTTCTTTCTTTCTATTTCAATTATTTCATGCCTTAACTTTACTTGACAGTACATAATTTAAATTAGGAATTTAATAAGGCAATAATAAAAGAAATAACTGAAATTCATAAACTCAAATTAATTAAATAAAATTGAGTACATAATTTGAACTTAAAAGAAGATTATTACAGCAGAAGTCTTAAAATTTGGGCAACATGCCCTTACATAGAAATTTAAAAACTTTTTAAATAAAAGAATCTAACTAATTTTCATGGTCTTCATGTAAATCAATTACCTAAAAAATAGAAGGAAGGGATGAGCACATAGCCCAGTGGATCTTTCCAAACATCTAAATCATTATTTCAATTCAAACAAACCAAGCATATCAAACACTTTTGTACACTAGGCGATTCAAACAATTTCTTGTTTATGGTTGACATTCAGACCGAAAGAGTTTAATCTATGTGTTCCACATCGTGGGGAGAGAGAATGACAAACCGAAACTCAAACCCCAATATCTATGAAGTGGGATCACTCTTGGAAACCCAGTTGAAAATCATCAATGGTAAATCGGCAAGCCGGGTCGGGGGGTAGAACACGCACGATGACACTATGCAGTCCATCATCGCGTCGGTACGTGGATTAAATCATTATTTAATCTTTTCTTAGTGATAAAACACACAATATCGAATTAAACCATCGATACAACATATACAAAACATGAATCATTAAATATTTATTCATGGCATAATTCATGTATAACATGCATCAATATTCTTAATCTCTAACATGCATAACATGTATATTCATGGCACATCAAATAAATAAAGCATGCATATTACAACATATATTCAATCAATCATCTTCAAAACATCATCACACATGCAAGACTTATTCAAATTAAAATAAAGAAGTAGAAGTTAGAAATCATTTCCACCTTAAATGCGTTTCTTTTGCACACCTCTTAAATCCGGTAGAGTTCCGTTACTTCAATGCTTCCAAACACTCAAGAACTCTTAAGAACACTCAAGAACACTCAAGAACACTCAAGAATAGTTCAAGATCACTCAAGAACTAAGGGGATTGCCAAGAAGAAGGCTTAGAGAACAAGATGACAATTCAACTCTTGTTTCTTGGGATGAGATGAATTGTGAGCATGGGGGGTGTTTATATAGAGTTCAAAAGGGTAGAGAATAACAAGTTTGGGGTGTCATCTTGTGGAAAACTTGTCAATTATTCAAAATTTTGTGCACCCCAAGCATAAGAAATTAGCAAGTGAATTTTTTGGAAATTTAGAAACCAATTTTTGAATTTTTAAATGATTTTCTCGAATTTTTCGGTATTTTCTCGATTTTTTTAATCGAAGCATTCGATCTGGACCATTAGATTATCCTTAACACGACAGGCAGACCTTGATCATGTGGATGAAATCTGGACCGTTAGATTTCCTTCGGGTTTCGTACGTGAATCTCGGATTTATCAAATCCTCAAATCTCAGCGCTCGGATTGTCTTCGAGTGTAGCACTCGGTTCTCGATTTATCGAATGCAGTTTCGATCTGGGCGCTCGGATCATCCTCGAGACACGCATGTCGCGATCAACGAAAATGACTTTGATCTGGATCGTCAGATCAACCTCGAGCGCAACATATTTGCAATCACGATTTTGCGCCTGCGTTGTAAACCGTTGGATCGTGCAGATCGTCCTCCAGTTTCGTGTGCGGATCTCAGTCGCGATCAATGTTTTGCGCCTGTGATCTAGAATGTTGGATTGAAACAATCGATCGTGAGCCATTCGATCTTGATGATTTGGTGCATCCAGGCGTTGTTTTGGTTTTGATCTGAGCCGTTGGATTGCAGATCGTGATGATTACTTGATCCTGGCCGTTGGATGCAGTTTCTATTATCAAAATCAACTTCTAAAGCTTCTATTATTCGAGTTTTGCCAATTATAAAATCAATTCCACTTCCTAATTTGTGTAGATATTGTTTATTGCACATATCCTTCTATTTTGCTAATTTTTTCCTTTTTAATTCTTTATTTTTGTATTTATTAGATTTTTTTTTCCATTTTTTCCTATTTTTTCTTTATTTCTTTAATATCTTTAATGCCAATAATTAAATAATCTACATTTTTCATTTCCATGTATTTTTTATTTATTTTATATTTCATTTTCAAATAATAATTTATGTAATTATAAATTAATATTTATATAATAATTTATTTATTTTTAATAAATACATGTACACTACATTTTTATTTAATTATATAAACTTTTCTATAATATGTAGTATTAACATTTATTATGCTAACACATACCTTATTCATACACATATTAACCTATATGTGTATATGTATATATATATACTTTATCTTTTTTTTCTATTTTTTATTTCTTAAGCAACTCTTTTAATTTGACATTTTATTTTAAATATCAAATTAAGGTTTTATTTGCCTATTTTATTTTATATCTAAATATTTTATATCATTTTTTATTTTCTAACCAATAATTTCACCCAAAGATGTCTTAAAATCTTCGAAATTTTTTTTCACTTAACTTATTTCATTTAATTTCATTAAACTTATATATTTAATTATTTGACAAAATTTTGGGTTATTACATCAAGACACCATGTTTGGCATCTTTTTCGACTTTTAGTCAATTTGTTGCCCTAATTTTTTTCCTTTTAATTTTCTTTTATAGAAAGTATGGTGTTCTTTGACTTAGGTGACTCGTACAAGCTTGTGGGACAACCTCCAAATCAGGCGGCGAGACTGAAGTCTGCTTAACAACCGCACTTTCTGGGGCAGGATAACCCACGTCCCTGTTAATGTTTAGCTTTACTCAAGACAAGGCTTACCCACTATCAGCTTAACTTGCAATCTTTGTATCCAAAAAAAATATTTTAAAACATATACTTCCTTTTTGAAATAACTTTCTAAAACATTTTTCGTAAAAATAGAAGGTAGAACATACAAATTTCCTAAATTTGATGCCACTGTAGGCATAAGGCTAACTTTATAATTTTAACCCAACAACAAATGTTTAAGCTTGTCTTTCTATTTCTAGCCTAGAACATCTAAAGCCTAGGCTTTGATACCACCGTTTGTAACACCCAAACTTCCAAGACATTGATTGATTAGCTAATCACAAGGTGAGCTGGGCCGGTGTTACTTTACGAGTACACAACTTGACTTTCCATTTCGTTTATCCCATACCTTAAACAAGGGTACTTAACTCAATATTTATTGATGAATTTCAGTAAGGTAATAATACAAGAGATAAAAGAAATTAAATTCAAATCTTTATTGATTTAGTAAAATAAGGGACAAGTACATAACTTGAAATGAAAATTTATTTATGCAGAAATTTTACATTCTAAATATTCAAAATTTGGACTATGAGTCTTTACATCAAAATAAACATAAAAACTTTCTAAAAACTAGCATTCTAAGTTTTTAGCATGCATCATCATGTGTTTAATTTCCTTAAAAGATAAGAGAGGAAAGGTGAACACATAGCCCAGTAGATTTTTTTCAAACAACCAAATTACTAATTAGTTTAATAACACATTCAAAATCAAGAACTTGTAAATCATTAGACATTTCAAACAATATTTCATGTATAGTTGTAACTTTGACTAAAAGGTTTCAAAGCCCTTAATGTTCTTTATTAAATTACCTCCCTTAAGTGAAAATGCATTCCTTATGCCATGTTTCATTGGACTTAGGGCCTAACCCATATTCTAAGTATTTTGGAACCTCACCCATGTGAACCAATCACGTGTAAATAACACCTACAATGACTCTCATGTTCACTATGACAGTACGTGGTTCTTAATCTCAACATCTTTCATTAAATCTTATATTCATGAATCAAATATAAAATAATTTTAGCATGTTTAACACATAAAGACTCAAACCATAAAAACAAATACATAGTATGCATCGTACTTTAAATTAAACCTAAAAATACATAATCTAAGCACGACATGGTATTTAGAAACATCGTATGCATCATACTTTGAATTAAAAACTTCTAATTTTGTTCCTTGGGTATTTAGAAACATTTTTCAACAACTTCTATTCTTGAATTAAAAACTTTTAATCTTGCTCCTAAGGTGTATAGAAACATTTTTTAGCAACTTCTATTCTTGAATTAGAAACTTCTAATCTTGTTCCTTGGGTATTTAGAAACATTTTTTAGCAACTTTTATTCTTGAATTAAACGCTTCTAATCTTGTTCCTAAGGTGTATAGAAGTATTTTTGGGTTCATATGAATTTAAAATAAATTCATATATCTCATTTGACCATGATTTTGGGCCCTTATTACACACTTTTGGGTTCGCATAAATTTAATAAAAATTCATAACTTTCAACTGGCTAAGTTTTTTCTCATTTTCTTTCCTAATTTAGATTCTTTTGATGCATATCAAGTAAATGAACTCTTAGTTGAGCAAATGAAATGAATTTTGGATGCCTAGGCCATTTGAGGTTTTCACTTCACTTCATTTCATTTTATTTCATTCATTTTTCTTGAATTTTACTCCCCTGAGAGGTTTTTGAGCAAATTTAAACTTGCTAATTGATTCTAGAAATGAATTAGACTTCATTTATCATTTCATTTCATTTAGTACAAAATTTTAGGGTATTACAAGCGCGTAGCATACATCTTTATTCATGCAAACCTAAGCATGTGAGATCTAAGCATGCATGTGCGATTGATTCAAATAAAACGTGCATATTCAAGCATTATAATACATGAATATTTTATTGTAATTAAAATAATAAATAAAAACTTATAAATCACTTCCACCTTGGTAGTTTTGCTTCTTTGAAGCTTCAATTGAATTTTTTTTAGATCTCCCCAATTACTATCAGAAATTTGTGTAGTAGTTTTTGACTTCTGCACCAATTGCTGTTTATAACAACACAAGAAGAGAGAGAAAGCCAAGAGAGGGGCAAAGGGAGTGAGAGAGCAAGAAGGACTCGTCATTTCTTGTTGGAACGAATAGAATGAGAGCATAAGGGGTGTTTATATAGAGTTTCAGTGTGTAAGAATTAGCAAGTTTTAGTATTTTCACACAGAAAACTTGCTAATTTTCCTTTTTTAGCACACAAGAGACAACGATTAGGGTTTTGGGGGCGCGATGCACCTTCCAATTTGTTCTTCGCGCACAATTTCAGGTTTTCACCGTTTGTGTTCGCGGTCGAGGTTTTGGTTGCAAAAACGTGGTCACCATATGGGTCCATTGAGTCGCAGGACCGTGGGCCTCATATGGAGGACGATGGTCTTGCATTTCTTCTTGGATATCTTGACGCAAGACCACGATTTTCCCTTGAGGGCCACAGTCTTGGTTAGTTTTTATGCAATACTGTGGTTTCATGTTGTTTCGTTTGTATTGGCACCATTTCCTTTTATTTTTCATTTTATTTCCAATTTATTGTCTTTCTATACATTAAAACAAAGTGAAATTTGTTAATTACAAAATATAATTAAACAACCTGCTATTTATTTTCAAACTCTTATTTATTAAATTTCCAAATATTTTAGGATATTACAACTTAACCCCCTTAAAAGAAATTTCATCCTTGAAATTTGTACTTATTTATCTAATTAATCTAGGCTCCTCTTCTGGTCGATCTGATTATGGGTTTGGCTAATCTTAGAGAAGTCTTTGGTGAATCTCCTTTGGTGTCTAATTTAGCACAAGAAACCATCTTGGTTTGCATCTATCTTTTTAGGGTCTACTAGGATGTCTATACTTGTTCACTTGGCTATTGTTTAGTCAAATACTCCTAGTAAACTTTATGGTTAGGGGGATTTGACTATAATTCGCACTTATAGGACTTTGCCAAAAATTGATTTCTCCCATGGATAAAATGTTTGGGTGTCGGGACCCCTTCTCTAGGATGAAGGACGAACCGACTAGCACAGTCTCCCAACAAACCCGCCCGCAAGCCGAGCTTGCCAAGACACTGTTAAGCCTCAACATACAACACAACATCACACACTTTCAGAGTAATCATAAGGAATGCAGAAGAAATTTAGCACACGAACACCAATAAGAACTTGATATTTATCTAAAATGGGTCATTATAACATGTGTAGCAATGGGAGTGACTATCCATTATATACAAGCTTTCCTTTCTCCTATACATAGGTCTAACCCTCAAAATATAACAACAGAAAAGTAAATACAAGAAGCCTACCGAAAAGAGTAAGGGAATGCAACTCTATGCGATGAACACTCCCTTACCCTTATCCACGGCTGTAGAACCTGAAAGGTTAGAGTAGTGAGCCTAATTGTCCACGGTGGCTCAGTGAGTAATGCAGTCTAATTCAAAATTAAAACAAATATTCCACAAATAAAACATGTGCTATGAATGCATGAGCAATAACATTATGCAGGTGAATGCAACAGTAAACACAATTTAAATCCATGATGCAGTTGTACACCTTCATTTAAAAATAGTTAAATAATGAAAACATTTGCCAAGGCTCGCAAGCTCTCCGAGGCGACTAAAAATCACTCGAGCGGGTTGTAGACAGTTTGGCGCATCGTGTCGACTTCGACTATGTCTTATTGCCGTTGCCATCATCGTAACGACCAACTAGGACTTATTGCCGTTGCCTTATTGTGACGGCCTGATTAGGTCTTGTTGTCGTTGCCATCATCATGGGCCCACAGAACCCCCTTAGTGGGCACTCTGTGCTAGGTGGTCACCTGTCGGGGTCATATGAGAGACCAACACAACTCATCCTAACCCTGTACTCTCGAACCTCGAGACTCGGTGCACTTTTCATTTAAAACCCATTTAAAAGAATGCCGATTCATCACAATATGTAATCTTATTTTCGTAATGCATAAAATAACAAGCTCTAAGAAATGAGTTAGAAAACACTACTCATAGGGATGCTCTACTTCCGGCGCTCCTCTCGCGACCAGTCGCGTCCCGCTAGCACTTGGTCCTACGAAATCGATGTAACTTCTTATCATTAACATGAGACTTGGATCACTCTAATTCTACATCATTGGTTAATCAATTACTTGACCTAGTCAAGAATAGACCCCTATGTTCGTTCACCTTGCTTTAGTTACTAAGTTAATTTGATTGACCTCAGTCAATCTTGGTCAACCCTAGTCAACTTATCATTTTCTGACCTAACTGGTCAACAGAGTCACACAGGGTCAATTCTAGTCTTTATAGAGTCAATTGGGCCAAAAGGGTCAATATTCCCAATTTCCACCACTTAGGCATAACCTTAGCCTATGGCCCTATCTGCGCAACCATTTTCCCAATTTTTCTGCTAGAAATCTGTTCATTGGATTTTTGCCAAACTTTGCAGAACTATTCTAGACTTCCTAAAGTGTTTCTACAATTTTAAATCACAATTTTTGGACCTCATTTACTAGGGTTTCGAAGTATGACAACAGAAACTGCACAGATCCCGTATACCCTATGACAGACAGTGACTGTTTGCCTTAATTAACCTACCTACACACATCAGAATGTCCTGAAATTTGGTAGGAAACTTCTAGAAATATCTAAGGATCTCTCAACGAAATTTCAGCTCAATCTACCTAGTTTTGCTCAGTAAATTTTATCTAAGAAATTTCAGCCAGATTGTAGGAAATTTCTTGGCTCACAGATTCTACTATCTTTCTAGTGTTCTTTTCTCTCATTAAATCACAATTCTATGGGTTGTTTCTTGTATCTAGTTGCAGTTTACATGTTATAACTCATCCATTAATCACAAATACTTCGAATCAGTAACATGCAACATCAAAAACATGTCTATCATTCCATCAATCTTCTGCTATATTCTAAAGAACATAAGAAATTTGTCCTAACACCCTACAATAATGGCATATTTGTAAGTGTAACAAAACACATCCACAAGGGCTCAAGGTCAGATCTTTATACCTTTCTGGAACCTCTACTATGGGGTCTACAATGCCTCTGGTTCCAGCCCGAAAGGGTGCCTTTAGTTGTCCCAAATATAGCTCCTATTCTAGTCTCAAACTGTTTCTGTCAGCACTGTCGCAACAATATGTCTAACAGTTAGCAACAATGGCTTATAAGACATATTAAACGTTTCAATTTCTAGTTTCTATTACTTGGACACTTGAATACTAATGATAAGGAGTAGAATAATGGATTTTTACCTCAGGGACGTGCCTAGAGTGGTTCAAGAGTGAGCTTTCCCAAGGTTGCTCCAACTGTCTCTGTTACACAGTTGTAACAGTGAGTAAGTAATCAACTTCAATGGTCCGAAAATCATGTACAAGGCCCTATTTTTCGTTCTCTAACTCTTGGAGGTCAAATTACATACGAAAATGAGGAGAGTGTACAATTTTACCTCCAAAAAGAACTAGAAATGGCCAAGGTTCAAAGCTCCAAAGGTGGTTCTAGCACACACTTTCTGGTTTTTCTGGGTTTAAACAGTGTGGATAGCACCTCTTCTTGATGATTTCTGCTTCAGATGGCTCCAAGACTGGGCAAACCACTTGTGGAACTTTGTAGGTGGTGGTACAAGCTTCAAATCAAGCTATAGTTTGCTGGATTTGGGTGAGAGTTGAGGAAGATCTAAGTTAAGGAAGTTTGCTACAGAAATCTGGAATTTCTGGACTTTGAGCTCAAAAAAGCCATTTTGTTGCATGGGGGTGCTTGCTTGGCAAAGATGTGGGTGACATGTGGCTATCCAGATGACACTCAACCTCACATGCTAGATGCCCAGTTAGCGACATTCATTGGCCACAATGGAGGCCAAGAGTTGATGGCAAAACCATGGATCCCAATACCATGGGTTCCCATGGTTTCTTGTTGAAATTATGCTGGAAATTCTTCAAAAACTCCCAAATTTTAGATATTTCTCGCACAAGAGGATAAAAGAAAAAGGGGGGAAGGGTTTTATTGGGCGCATGGGCCGGCCAGGCGGATGGGCCACAGGCCTGTCTTGCTGGTCCAACTGGCTCGGGCCGAGGGCTCGAGCTAGTCCGGCTTGTGCGGGCCGAATTTCTGTGTTTTTTTTTCTTTTATTTTTTATATACATACATACTTGTATGTATGTATATATACTCTAAATTTCACATTTTTTTCCTAATTTATTGAAAATTGTCCAATCCTCATACCCATTATACCTTATTTTATCATTTATTCAATTATTTTCTCCAAAAATTGAATAATTTTTCAAAAATTGTATTTTCCCCCAAAAATTTCATTTATCATTCTAAAAATTTCATGATTATTCCAAAAATTCATAAATCAATGCTAAAAATCATTCCTCTTAAGAAAACACGTTTTTCCAATAGTTTCATGTATTTTCTCCTTAAAATTGCATTTTCTTATATTATTTTCATTTTCTTTAATAATTAATTCAAAATTGGAAAAAATTGGAGAAAATTCTGTACTTTCTCATTAAAATTTTAGAAAATACATAGAGTACATATATGCCGGATCCGTCAATCCGATGTCAAAAATATGGGTCGTCACATTGGGCTTATAGAATAAATCTTGTTCAAGTAAGGTCGTCTTGTGTATGTCTGACTCTTGGATTCTCAATTGGTGTTATCTTGACCTAGGATCAATCTTTGAGAAGTGAATGACTCCTCTCAATCGATCGAATAGGTCATCAACCCTTGGTAGGGGTACTCTATTCTCGACTCTAGTTGGATTTAAGTCTTGCTAGTCAACATACACCCATCTTTCTCTGTTCAGTGACATTCCTGTTGAAAGATTTGGAAATACACTCTTTGTATTAAAATTTTGTTTTATTCAAATTCTTAAATTCATTAATCTAATAATTCTGACAAATTTTTGGGTATTACAACTTACTTACCCTTCTCCAAAAATATAACTTGTCGCAATGGTTTATTCAACGTACTACTAGCGCTACTACTGAAGGGTTTGATCTTTGGGAACATCGACAACAACAAACACTCTGGTCTAATTCTGCCCCCGGCCTTGATTCTGGTTCCTTGATTGTTGCTATTGAAGAGTTGGGCTTTGGGAGGACAAAACTTTGCTATATGTCGTAACTGGTTACAGTTGAAGCATAGTCCTTGATGCCTAGCCTGCTCCAACTGTTCCTCTAGAGCACATTTGGGTTGGTTCCCTGTCTAGGACACCTTATTTCCATTATTCTTTTGATTGGTGTTATATTTTTGTAATACCCCAGCATTTTGTCAAATAATTTAAAATAAATAAAATAAGTTAAGTGAATTAATTCCAAAGATTTTAAGAAAATTTTTGGTACAAATTGTGGGCTGACACATGAAAAATAAAATATATTGGAGATAAAATATAAATCAGGCAAATAAGACCTTAATCTGATAATTAAATAAAAATTACAAGTTAGTAGAATTAATTATAAAAGTTAAAGAGTTGCTTAAGAAATAATAAAGTATATATACACATATAAGTTAATATGTGTATGAATAAGGAGTGTGTTAGCATAATAAATGTTTATACTACATATTATAGGAATATGTACATAGAAAAAACTTATATAATTAAATAAAAATATAGGGTTCATGTATT
Source organism: Tinospora cordifolia (assembly GCA_030144865.1). Classification (NCBI taxonomy): domain Eukaryota; kingdom Viridiplantae; phylum Streptophyta; class Magnoliopsida; order Ranunculales; family Menispermaceae; genus Tinospora; species Tinospora cordifolia. The sequence continues at coordinate 54,744 of JAJIYU010000214.1, read as the reverse complement.
CATTAAAAATAAATAAAATATTATGTAAATATTAATTTAAAATTACTTAAATTATTATCTGAAAATGAAATATGAAATAAATAAAAATATATGAAAATGAAAAATGTAGATTACTTAATTATTAGCATTAAAAATATTAAGAAAATAGAAAAATATCAAATAAATGCAATATTAAATAATTAGCAAATCATCAAAATAGAAATGAATATACAAGAAAATTAAGTTTTTATCAATTAGGAAGTGTCTAATTGGGAAAATTCAGACAATAACATTATTAGAAAGCAATTTCGTAATTAGAAATTGCATCTAGTGGTCCAAAACGAATCTGTAAAATCCAACGAATGAGATTGAAGTCCAAAACGACACCCAGGAACACTGAATCAATAAGATCCAACGGCCCAGAAATGATCAGGATGATCTAACAGTTCGAATGCGTCTCATCTGATCACGAATGACACTGCAATCGAGGTTCATCGTGCGGCTCGGATCGATGATCAGGATCGGATGCTGTGCTCGAGATCCATCCAATGGTAGAGATCAAACACGCGTTCAGTAATCGCGAACATGTGCATCGATCGAGGAAAATCGAACGGGCCACAGTCGATCAATCCAAATCCAATGGTCCAGGTGGTTTTTGGTAATCGTGAACGTGATCCGCACTCTGTGTTCGAGGATCATCCGATGGTCCAGATTTGCAGCGTAATACGTAAATCGCAAATCACGTGTTGTACTCGAGGAAAATCAATGGCCAGATCAATTTTCATTAATCGAGTGCTACACTCGAGGAATATCTAACGGTTCAGATTCGAGGTGCCTAAATAACAGAGATGCGTTGCGCGATTCGACAACGATCCTACGGTCCCGATTAGCTACTCCGATAAATAACGAAAATTAACCAAGAAAATCCAAAAAATTCTGAAAAAAATTATGAAAAAATCATGTTTCCAAATTCCAAACTCACTTGCTATTTTCTTATGCTTGGGGGGCACGAAAGTTTGAATTATTGGCAAGTTTTCTACAAAGAAAACACCAAAAACTTACTATTTTACATTATTTTGAACTCTATATAAAGGACCCCTAATGCTCACATTATGTTCATCCTAAATCAAGAACATACTAGTCCCTCTTGAATCTCTCTAGCCTTCTTTTTGGCAATTCCCTTAGTTTTTTGAGTGTGTGTTCTTGAGAGTTCTTGAGTGTTTGGAAGCCTTGAAGTAACGGAACTATGCCGGATTTCAGAGGCGTACAGAAGGGACGTATTTAAGGTGGAAGTGACTTCTAACTTCTACTTCTTTATTTTAATTTGAATAAGTATTGCATGTGTGATGATGTTTTGAAGATGATTGATTGAATGTATGTTTTAATATGCATGCTTTATTTATTTGATGTGCCATGAACATACATATTATGCATGTTTAGAAATTAAGAATATTGATGCATGTTATACATAAATTTTGCCATGAATAAATATTTATTGATTCATGTTTTGTATATGTTGCATCGATGGTTTAATCCGATATTGTGTGTTTTATCACTAAGAAAATATTAAATAATGATTCAATCCACGTACTGGCGCGATGATAGGCGCGGGGATAGACGTCATCGTGTGTGTTCCACCCCCTGACTCGGCTTGCCGGTTTACCATTGACGATTTTGAAGTGGGTTTCCAAGAGTGATCCCACTTGATAGATATGGGGTTTGAGTTTCCAAGAGTGATTCTCTCTCCCAACGATGTGGAACACAGAGATTAACATCTTTCGGTTTGAATGTCAACCATAAACAAGAAATTGTTTGAATCGCCTAATGTACAAAAGTTCTTGATATGCTTGGTTTGTTTGACTTGAAATAATGATTTAGATGTTTAGAAAGATCTACTGAGCTATGTACTCACCCCTTCCTTCTATTTTTCAGGTTATTGAATCACATGAAGACCATGAATATTAGTTAGGCTCTTTTTGTTTAAAAGTTTTTAATTTCTATGTAAGGGCATGTTGCCCAAGTTTTAAGACTTTCGCTGTAATAATTTTTTTTTTAAATCAAATTATGTACTCAATTTTATTTAATTAATTGAATTTATGAATTTTAGTTATTTCTTTTACTATTGTCTTATTAAATTCTTAAGTTTAAGTTATGTTTTGTTAAATACAATCAAGGCATGAAATAATTGAAATAGAAAGTCAAGTGTGTGTCACTTGTAAAGTAACACCGACCCGGCTCGTTGTTTGGTTTAGCCCACCGTCAAGAGAACGGTGGTACATTACTTAAGAGATACGAGGGTTGGGGTGTTACAATTTCTTATTCCTGTTTCCCTCCTTTTGATCGTCTTATGGCTTCTTGTTTCTATTCCTCAATTTTTGTTCAAAATTGAGTTCTCGCTCTAATATTAATGCCCTTTTTAAGACATCTCTATACGTCTTTAGGCCTAGTGGCATTATCACCTTTTAGATCTCAATCTTAAAACTCTGTGCAAATTGGTTGGCCTTCATTTTCTCATCCTAGATCAATTCAAGTGAAAATTTGGCTAGTTTAGTAAATTTCATCTCATATTCTGCCACTATCATATCTCTCTAGTTCAGCCTAACAAAAATTCGACTACATCATTCTCAGCATAGCTTCTGGAAAGAACTTCTCATAGAATACTTCTTTCAACTCCTCCCATTTCAGCTCTTTGACATTAGTGTTTGGATTCGCCTTTAGCATTTGCTACCAACTTCTAATTGGTCCCTTGAACTGATGGGTAGCTAGCGCCACTCTACAAGGACCCTTTGCCCCTAACACGTCCAGGTGTTCGTCCAACTCCGGGTACCAGTGGTCTACCATCATGTAGCCAGAAGTTCCATCAAATTGAGAGGGGCAAAGTTTTTGAAACTCCATCAACATATACCTTTGCTCCTTGTCTTCTATATCCACATGTGCCTTCTGTGAATTGGGACCTCAAGCACTAGTACTAACTGCTATATAGGAATCTATTCCTGTACCTGCAGTTGTGGCACCGCCTGTGATATCATCTGAGATAATGCCCTCTTAATCTGCTCTCTAATCTTCATGGTGACCTTTTTCATCATGTTCTCTATTTGAGTTTTAGCCATACCAGTTTATGCCTCTTGTCCTCGTGGTTTAGCCTTGTCAGATGTGGCAGCTTCGGTCACGTATTTGTTGGATCTAGATATGATCTACAAGTCAAAAGCCATTTTAGTACCCAATAAGGTATCATAATGAAAGAGTTAAGAAAATTTTAATCTAGGGCACACAACCCATCTTTCCTTATTCTTGAGATACAAAATGCTTTTCCAGACATGAGAAAATAGGTGCCCTGTCCATGTTCATTCATCGAGTTCGTTTCCCCAAGCTTGTCATTTCGTTCATACTATCATGACTCTAGATTCATGTCTCTAGGCATTCAGTGGCCTAGTAGTTTATTCATCTAGGTTCTGTTTGAGGGTTTCAAGGACTCTAATGTTGTTGGGTATAGGATTTGGTTTCATAATAAAAAACATGTGATATTCTCATGAATTTTAACAAGCATAACATGCATTCAATCAGTCAGGCGATCATACAAGTTTACTCTAGCATAGCAAAATTTCAAGTTTCCATCTGTGCCTTTGAGTTCGAGCATCCCATACCACCCTTTCCCATCAACATAGACGTCTACTCAAATATCTCACTACACCCAAACAATTTTGCAAATGTCTCAACAACTAAGGTTTTCCAAGCCCCACTATACTTGATCGTCCCATACTAGCCAAGCAAAGGGAAACAAGCTCTCCCAAAGTTACCGATCATTCATCAAACATGGCCCATCATTCTCTGCGTCCAAGATTCCTCCATACCCCCAAATTCCTATGCGTCTAATACCACATAGAAACCAGAGATAAAAGATCTTTTTGATTTCATGTTCTGACCAATCAAGTGTTTTGTTTTCACATATTTTCAGTCTTTAACCTATGTCCTAAAAGTTTTCATTTATGATCCATTGTACCACCCTTGGCAACATCCAAGTCTTTACTTATGGTCTCTTTTTTGGACCTATGGTCCCAATTCCTAGTTGAAAAGTTCAACCTTCATCTAGTTCTCGTACTATTCCTAGGACTACCTTTGTACCTTAGAATTTTTCTTCGCCCTTAATTACCACCTTTTAGTTTCCTTAAAAAAAGTGGGTTTTTTCAACTCTGACTACTCGTATAAGCTGGTGGGACAACCTCTAGATTGGGTGGTAAAACCGAAGTCTGCTTAAATAACTTCATTTTCTCGGACAGGATAATCTATTTCCCGTTCAATGTTTAGCTTTACTCGAGAAAGGCTTACCCACTACCACCTCAACTTATAATCTTTGTTTCCAAATAAAACCTTTGAAAACATATTCTTTTTTTTGGGAAAACAACTTTCCAAAACAGTTTGCAATTTCAAAGTAGAAGGTAGAACATTCTAAATTTTGCTCATAGTAAATGTTTTACCTGATTTAGTCAAATCTTTCTAAATTTGCCCCAAGACATCTACAGCCTAGGCTTTGATACCACCTTTGGTATCAGAGTAAACATCTCATTCTAGCCAGTAACTATACCCTAGGCTCTGATAGCACCTTTGTAACACCCTGCCTCCCTAGAATTCTTTGCAAACACGTGGACCCCACACTTAGGCAGGGGCTGGGCCGGTGTCATATTATTTCTATTTGTCACTCTTTCCAATTATGAATTTCGTTACTTCTACACCAACTGCTATTTAGAATAGCACAAGAAGAGAGAGAGAAAGCCAAGAGAAGGGCAAAGGGAAAGAGAGAGAGAGAGAGCAAGAAGGACTTGTCAGTTCTTGCTGAAATGAAGAAAATGAGAGCATAAGTGGTGTTTATATAGAGTTTTAATGTGTAAGAATTAGCAGGTTTGAGTGTTTTCATGCTAAAAACTTGCTTATTTCCCTTTTTTTGCGCATAAGAGACGACGATTAGGGTTTTGAGGGCACGACGCACTTTCCAATTCGTTCCTTGTGCATAATTTTGGGTTTTCACCGTGTAAGACCGTGGTCACCTATAATACCCTAATAAATTTTTAAATTTTTAAGAATAAGAATATACAAGATTATAAATGAGTCCATAGAAGTGCTAAGCACATTAAACACCCTAGGGGTAAAATAGTCAATTGACATGAAAATGAACTATAGAACAACACTGTATGAAACATTGAATGATTTTAAGTACAGAAAGTTATTTGGATGAATAGGGGGCAAAATAGTAATTTTGCCACCAGAGGCCAAAAATTGTCATTTTACTTAAGACTTGATGCCTATGACAATGTGGAGTCAATTACGAAGTCATTACAGAGTTAATGTCCAGTCAATTATAAAAGAAACTTCAAACAAATATGAAGTTAATGTGAAGTCATTTATGAAGTAAACATGCTTATTTACAAGTCATTGGAAAGTCAATTATTAAGTCATTATGGAGTCAACATAGAGAAATGTAGAGTTGTTTGGAAGCCGTTATAAAGTTAATACAAAATCATTTATGAAGTCAATATGCTTATTATGAAGTCAACTATGAAGTTATCGGAGAGTCAATAGAAAGAAATGTGGATTCAATGTAGAGTTGTTAGGAAGTCATTATAAAGTCAATACAAAGTCATTACGAAGTCAATATGCTTATTATAAAGTCAACTATGAAGTTATTAGAGAGCCAACAAAGAGAAATGTGGAGTCAATGGAGGGTTGTTATGAAGTCGTTATAAAGTCAATATGAAGTCATTTATGAAATCAATATGCTTATTATGAAGTCAACTATAAAGTTATTAGAGAGTCAACAAAAAGAAATATGCAGTCAATGTAGAGTTATTATGAAGTTGTTATAAATTCAATACAAAGTCATTCAAGTTATTATGAAGTCAATACAAAGTCATTCAAGTCAATATAAAGTCATTCAAGTTATTATGAAGTAAAGGAAACATATTACTAGAAACCATCTTAAACATATTTTGGAGGCAGACAAAAGAAGAAGTCACTAACAGCAAGGTTGAAGATCCAAGGCTAACACAACTACAAGCAAGGGCCCAAGATAACTTATTAAATAGGTGGAAGTGACTACCTAAAACTCTTTAGCATTATTTTGGTTTGAATATGCAACATGACTGTGTTTTTAGCGTTATTTATTATTTAGAAGCATGCTAGGAATCGCATGAATGCTTGGCTGCTTTTTGTGTGGATTCATAGTATGCCATACCTTGTATGAATGTTTATTAAAGTTTAGAATCCATGCTGTGCATGCAATGTAATGAATAGTATGTCTGATGTGACTATAAGCATGATGAATTGTTTATTTATATTCATTGCCATGTATATTGAATTTTGAAATTGTGAAAATGCTTGTGGTCACTAATTCAAGATGATTCAGTGAATGAACCACGTATCGACACGGTGATGAGGATACTTTGAGCTTAAGTTGGAATGCCGAGGAAGAAATTCTTTTGGTCTTAACGTTAACTTAAACAATTGAATCGCTAAAACACTTAATGCATTGTAAGTGCTTGCATGTTTGTATTTTGACTATTATAATGCTCGAAATGTTTTGTGTAAGATTCACTAGGCTTTTGTGTTCACTCCCATTAATCTCTTTTTTGGTAACCCTTGAAGACACTTATGTTGACAAGTAAGGAGTTGCATTTTTTTAGTCATGATGCACCTCACTATTGAGGTTGTATAGGAGGAGTGTACTCGTTGTCTACCAATTTGTCGGGTATGGAACCTGCACTTAATTTATGTTGGGTATTTTAATTATTGACATCGATCATGGGGCCTGATATTGTTTATTTAACTCATTTGAACTCAGGCACAGGTTCTGAGTATTTTATTTATCTTAGAGTTTAATCATGTTATTATTTTTAGACGCCATCCCTATTTTAAATCATGCATGATGGTATTGTTTATGTTTTTGCACTCTGATATTTTAGTGGGATGGTGTGAGAAAGGAAAGAACATAAGCAACGTCTTGGTTTCCAAATATTGAGAGTGGGAGTGACCGCATTGTTCAACGTGAGTCTGTCTTGAGGTGAGGAACAAAGATGCCTAGTTAGCAGCATACGCGACAGGATTCAGGAACGAGGGTGTTACAAAGATGGTATTAGAGCTTAGTCAGTAGCTCGTTGGGAAAGAGCTCAATTAGTAACTCATTGGTAAAAGTCCAGATTGAGGCCAAAGGTGGTACCAATCTTGTGAGATGCTCACATAGAACTCAAGCAATAGCTAAGTTAGTTCGCTAGTCAATAGCTTAGTCAGTAAGTTATTGGACTAGAGTCTAGAGGATAGATTATGAACTGCCAGTCCTACAAAGGAGTTGGGTAGTAAAGACATTGCATACTTAGGTATAGGGAAAAACCTTAGGTATAGCTCGGGTGTTGCCAAGATAGCACAGTGGATCATAAATAAAAGCTTTTAGGGTATAAGCTAGAGATTGATTGTTACACCCCAACCCCCAAGAGATAGGTTCAAACTCAACCACAAGGCGGGTTGGGGCCAATGTTACATTTACAAGTACACAACTTGTATCACTTTTTATTATCTCAAGTCTTATTATTTCTCAATGAACACATAACCAAAATAATTTAATTCTAATTTAATAAGACTATTACAATAGAGATAAAAGAAAAACTTCAATATTTATTTATTGAATAAAATAAAGGGATACATGCTTGAAATTCAAATAATGAAAAGGGGAGTACACAACTCTAAAATTTAAAAGTAAAATTCAGCGGAAGTCTTTATTCAAGATTTGGGCAATATGCCCTTACATAGAAACTTTCTAAAAAGAGAATTTTTAATCCCTTAGCAAGCTTGATAATGTATTTCAAATTCCTTAAAATAAAAGGAAGGGGTGAGCACATAGCCTAGTGGATCATTCATCAAACTACTAATTTACTAATTCAAATCAAAAGTACATCTAATTTCAATCACTTACAAACATTAAGCATTTTAAACAATATCTTATTAGTGTTGTATGTTTGACGAAAAGGGGTTTTTAATTCCTTGATGTTCTTCATTAAAATACTCCCATTCAGGGATGAAATGACAATTCATTTTGTCACATTTCATTGGAAATAAGGATCACATGTGCACATTCCAAGTATTTTGAAACACATCCACTCTTAGTGATGTTATTCATATACATTAAGTATATGCAAAGAACACCCACAACATCACCTAGACTACTATGATGGAACGTGGTTGTTACCTTTACTTTCTTATATTTAATTTCAAATAAATATAAAACAAGATCATAATAATTAATATAAGAATTTAAATAATCAAGAGAACAAGGAAACATACATGACATGATTAAAAATTAAAAAATAAGCCTAAGCATGGTTTCTAAGCATGGTATGCTATCATGTATGAATTAAATTATGAAAACATGTTCAATTGAAAATAAAACTTGATCAAACATGCTTCAAACTGAAATATAAACATGCTGAAATCTAAAAACAAATATAAATATATTAAAGACTTAAAGTAGTAAAGAATGAGTTTTAGAAATTTGCTCCACCTTAATACAAGTTTCTTTGTAGAATTCGGCAGAGGTTCTCCTTATCCACCACTTTTAGAACTTCAAGAACTTCTAATCACGAACAAAAATACTTCAACAACTCTCTAAAACACTAAAATAAGAACTTCTCACACAAAAAAGAAAAGAGAGTGAGAAGAGGTGCCAAGAAGAGGGCAAGAACAAGCAAAGAGGAAAGTATCAACTCTTTGCTTTGGGATGAGATGAATGTGAGCAAGAGGGGGTATTTAGAGGTGTTCATGAGCACAAAGAGGGAACCTAGGGCTGCTAGGGTAGCTCACCACATTTTGGCATGTTTCCAAACTCATAAGGGGATTGTTTGGGTGAGAAAAGCAAGTGTGCTCATGGTTGGCAAGTGGGACCATTAAGGTTTCTAATCCAAGTGTGAGCAAATCTTTGAACTTTATTTGTTTCTTTTATGTGTGTGAACACAATTAAAGGTTTATAATACATTGTAATCTCTCTTGGACGTCCTCTATTAGTAGGGAAAAATTCTAATGTGTTGTGAGTCATAAAATCAAATAAGTTTCTAATATGGGCACACAAAAACAAAGCTTTGGAATGTTTCTTATTTCCCTTGGATTCTCTCCCTTTTTGGTTCCATATGTGAGCATGAGGTAAGTTTATCTTTTCTAATTTTTTCTTGGTGAAGGAATCTTTCTATATCTCTTTAATTCAGTTACTCTCATTAAACTTCTATCTTGGGGTTGTCACAAGTGTGCCCACACACACTTATGAGACATTTTATATGTAAGCATACTATACATGATCATTTATCTTGGCACATAGAATCATTCTTCATGGTTTCTATAGGTGTGGTCATACTTGATTATTTACATGGCACATGGGATCATTCTTCATAGTTTCAAATAATGGACACGTCCCATGGAGCTTAGGGTCGGGTAGGGTGCACATGATCATGGTGTTCCAACCATGTGACTTACACATGTTAGGGGTGGCCATGACTTTATGGGTTCACAAAAATCAAATAAAAATTAATATCTCCTTATTTACATGGAATTATGATTTATAACCTATATTTTTGGAATAACATGAACCTAATGCACATTTTAAGGTATAGTTTGGCCCAAGGTGATTTTCTTTCAAATACTTTTCTTATTTAAGACCCATTGAGGTTACTAGGAAATAAAAATCCAAATCTTTGTCAATATTTTTGATTTTCAGATATATCATTTATTTTGTTAGTTCATGTCATTTTGTTTCGTTTTAGGTCATTTCGATCCCTTGCAGTACCCTAAATGATGATTCTTTCTAATTTGGACCTCCTGAAGGGCGTTTGGTAAATGAAAACCTTAACCTTGACCAATTGTTCTAATTTTTTAATATGTTGTTCCCTTAGTTGGTTCATGTCATCTTACTTCATTTCAAGTTGTTTTGGGTCCCTAAGGGGCACTAAATGAGAATTTCGAAAACTTGCCAAATTTAGCCCCAAAATGAGCTCGGTTTGATTTTGCAGCCAAATTTCATTGAATAAATGATAAATTTCATTTAATCGAGTAAAGAGAATTTAGGGTATTATAGCCTACCCTCCTTAGAAAAATTTCGTCTTCGAAATTTGTACATAACTAAGAATTTTTAGTGGATAGATATGGATACTTGGTCTTTATCTCACTTTTGAGTTTCCAGGTAGCTTCTTCCACCTCGTGATGTTTCCACAGTACCTTCACTAACGGGATAACCTTCGTTCGTAGACTACGTACTTTATGGTCTTCCTCATAAGTAGCATCATCTTGAATATTCACTTCCTCCCAGTGGATAATGTGAGAGGGCTCAGGTTCGTACTTTCTCCCATTTCTTTTAATGTATAGGACACAAGAGCTCAACATAACATCTAGTGACTGGGTAACTCTCTTAGACTTTTCGACTTGATCTGGATCTGGATGGAAAAAATTAGCCACTGTAGTGAGATGATCCGCAATTACCCATACAATGTTTTCTCCTTAAGTCTTAGGGTATCCTCAACATCTGATTTAAGGTCAGTATGCTTATCTTATTTAATTTCCTCTATTAAGCTTGTAAGCCATTTGTCTTGCCTTTGTTAACGCCCAATCTGATTGCAAAAGATCCAGTGGGCAAGACATGTTTTAGAGATAGACTCATTTTTCATTTTAGGGCCATATCCATCCTAAAGTTCTCAATCTATTTGAAGTTCAAAGTTTTTTTTTTGTCATACCCCACCTCTGTCTCAGTGGACTCGACCACATGACAGGCCTTAGGTTATTACTAACACTTTCTATTCCCAAACTTTCTATTTTGAACCTTCAAAATGTAATAGCAAGGATTCTTAAGGAAATAAATTTCATTTATTAAAAAGAATGGGCACAAAACCTTATCAAACCTTAAAACTCCTAAATGCTAACATATAACAATTTTAAATAAAGGGCTAATCAAGTTCTTCTAATATTCTTTTTATACTAGGGTCTCTAGGGTAGGTCTTGATCTTCTTGAGCTTTAACAACAAACACTTTAGCCTGGTTCTGCCCACGACCCTGATTTTGCACTTGGTTGGCATTTAGTTGTTGCTGTCTGTCCTAAGAACGATCAATCTAACCTCTTCCGTGAGAGTTCTATGGTTGAGGAGCCTAAGTGTAGTCGGGCAGTTTCTTGCTACATGACCCTTTAACCTGCACACATAGCACAGTCCTTGCTTCATCGCTTGTTCTTTTAGTTCATCTTTATTTTTCCCTTATTTCTGGGTCTGTGGTGCCTTCCCACCACTCTTATTCTTTTTCTGGGCTTCTCGGTTATCCATTTCATTACCAACCCTCTTGTTCTTTCCTCTCAACCTCTATTCTAAGTTGAGTTCATGCCCTAGGATCCCTATATGTCTTTAAGCTTAGAGTCATAATCACTTTTTGAATCTCAATCTTGAGATTAGCTCTCGAGAGAACTGATCCAATACAATAAACTTTCTCTCGTACTTAGCTATAATCAAGTCCTTCTGATTCAATCTAAAGAAGTCCTCTTGTAGCTTCCACAGTGTCATCCCTGGAAAGAAATTTTCATAGAAGACCACCTTGAACTCTTCCTGGCTCATCTTTCCAATGTTAATGTTTGTTTCAGCAAACATTCGTACTACCATGATTCTAGATTCAGTTTCTAGGTTCTCGATCTATTCAGTGGCCTAAAAGTTTTTCTTCTAGGTTCTTTTCATGCATGGGTACAAGATTTGGTCTTAAAGCAAATAAATAGTAAAGCATGCATATCACACAATCATACAATCAAGCTAGCACAGCAAGGTTCCAAGCTTCCACCTAAGCTTTCAGGTTCAAGTGCCCCATACCACTCTACTCCTTCCACTTAGGTTTTCACCTAGAATAGAGTCACACCCAAACAATTTCGCAAATTGCTCGATGACTAAGGTTCTTGAGCCAACTATACTCCACCGTACCATACCAGCGAGCATAGAAAAACTCGTTCTGCCAGAGTTACCGATCATTCACCACACATGGTCCATCATTCTCCAAGTTCAGGCTTCCTCCAAAACCCCGAATTCCTATTCATCCCATACTACATAGAAACCGAAAGATATAGAAGCTTCCAAGATTTCGTGTCCTGATCAGACAATATTCTATTTTCACACAAGTTTCAGTCTCTAGCCTATGTCCTAAAGATTTATTCTTTTGATCCACTGTGCCACCCATGGCTACACCACGTTTCTACCGGGGGTATTTCCTTTGGACCTAGGGTTTAATCTGGTTGACTCACAACCTCTGTTTAGTCAAGATACCACATTTGACATCTTTTTCGACTTCTATTTATTTTTTTGCCCTAATTTTTCACCTTATGATTTTCTTTTATAGAAAATAAGGGTGTTCTTTAACTTAGATTATTCGTCTAAGCTGGTGGGATGACCTCCAGATTGAGAGGTGAGACCGAAGTCTGCTTAGCAATCGTGCTTTCTAGGGCAGGATAACCACCTCTCTTTTAATGTTTAGCTTTACTCGGGACAAGGCTTACCCACTATTAACTCAACTTGTAGTCTTTGTATCCAAACAAAACATTTCAAAAACATATATTTCCTTTTTGAAAACATTTTCTAAAACATTTTTCAATTTCAAAATAGAAAGTAAGGCATTCAAGACTCAATTCAATTCAAAGTGAAACCTTAATTAAAGTTTCTAATTCTAGTCAAACAGCCATTGATCGACTTTCTAATTCTAGTCCAACAACACATGTTTAGGCTTGACTTTCTATTTCTAGCCCAGTATATCTAATAGCTAAGCTCTACAACCACCTTTGTATCAGATAAAACTTTCTAATTTTGGCCCAACAATTAATGCCTAAGCTTTGATGCCACCTTTGTAACACCCCAACCCCCAAGAGATAGGTTCAAGCTCAACCACAAGGCAGGTTGGGCCCAATGTTATATTTACGAGTACACAACTTGCATCACTTTTGTAATATCTCAAGTCTTATTATTTCTCAATGAACACATAACCCGAATAATTTAATTCTAATTTAATAAGACTATTACAAGATAGATAAAAGAAAAAAATTAATCTTTATTTATTAAATAAAATAAAGGGATACATGCTTAAAATTCAAATAATGAAAAGGGGAGTACATAACTCTAAAATTTAAAAGTAAAATTTTGCGAAAGTCTATATTCAAAATTTGGGCAATATTCCCTTACATAGAAAATTTCTAAAAATAGAGTTTCTAATCCCTTAGGAAGCTTGATCATGCATTCAAATTTCCAAAAAATAAAATTTGGGACAAATTTGTGTCATTATGGTGGCATTCTAATTATGGTAGAGGCCACAATCTAATGGTGTATTGTAACACCCCAACCCCCAAGAGAAAGGTTTAAGCTCAACCACAAGGCGGGTTGAGTCCTATGTTACATTTAGAAGTACACAACTTGTATCTTAATTCCTTTATTTTAATACTTATTGAAATACTCATAAATACTCTTCCATTGAGTTTAAAATTCAACAAGATAATACAAGTGAATAAAGGAAAACTTCAAACTCTTTATTTATAAAAAAAGAAATACATTATTGAATTCATGTAATCAAAAGAAAGAGTACATAACACTAAAATTTAAAACAAAAATTTAGCGAAAGTCTTTATTCAAAATTTGGGCCATATGCACTTACATAGAAACTTTCTAAAAATAGACTTTCTAATCTCTTAGCAAGCTTGATCATGCATTTTAAATTCCTAAAAAAATAAAAGGAAGGGGTGAGCACATAGCCTAGTGGATCATTCATCAAACTACTAATTTACTAATTTAAATCAAAAGTCCATCCAATTTCAATCACTTACAAGCATTAAGCATTTCAAACAATATTTTGTTAGTGTGTATATTTGACCAAAAGGGGATTTTAATCCCTTGATGTTCTTCATTAAAATACTCCTATCTTGGGATGGAATGACAATTCATCTTGTCACATTCCATTCGAAATAACACATGTCCACATTCTAAGTATTTTAAAACACATCCACTTTTAGTGATGTTACTCATATACACTAAAGTATATGCAAAGAACACCCATAGCATCAGTTAGACTACTATGATGGTACGTGGCTGTTACCTTCACTTTCTCATATTTAATTTCAAATAAATATGAAACAAGATCATAATAATTAATATCAGAATTTAATTAATCAAGAGAACATGGAAACATACATGGCATGCTTAAAAATTCAAAAATAAGTCTAAGTACGGTTTCTAGAAATGTTATGCTATCATGTATGAATTAAAATATGAAAACATGTTTAATTGAAAATAAAACTTAATCAAACATGCTTCAAACTGAAATATAAACATGCTGAAATCTAAAAACAAATATGAATATACTAAAGACTTGAAGTAGTAAAGAAGGAGTTCTAGAAATCCCTTCCACCTTAATACAAGTTTCTTTGTAGAATTCGGTAGAGGTTCTCCTTATCCACCACTTTTAGAACTTCAAGAACTTCTAATCACGAACAAAAATACTTCAACAACTCTCTAAAACACTAAAATAAGAACTTCTCACACAAAAAAGAAAAGAGAGTGAGAAGAGGTGCCAAGAAGAGGGCAAGAACAAGCAAAGAGGAAAGTATCAACTCTTTGCTTTGGGATGAGATGAATGTGAGCAAGAGGGGGTATTTAGAGGTGTTCATGAGCACAAAGAGGGAACCTAGGGCTGCTAGGGTAGCTCACCACATTTTGGCATGTTTCCAAACTCATAAGGGGATTGTTTGGGTGAGAAAAGCAAGTGTGCTCATGGTTGGCAAGTGGGACCATTAAGGTTTCTAATCCAAGTGTGAGCAAATCTTTGAACTTTATTTGTTTCTTTTATGTGTGTGAACACAATTAAAGGTTTATAATACATTGTAATCTCTCTTGGACGTCCTCTATTAGTAGGGAAAAATTCTAATGTGTTGTGAGTCATAAAATCAAATAAGTTTCTAATATGGGCACACAAAAACAAAGCTTTGGAATGTTTCTTATTTCCCTTAGATTCTCTCCCTTTTTGGTTCCACATGTGAGTATGAGGTAAGTTTCTATTTTCTAATTTTTTCTAGGTAAAGGAATCTTTCTATATCTCTTTAATTCAATAACTCTCATTAAACTTCTATCTTGGGGTTGTCACAAGTGTGCCCACACACACTTATGAGACATTTTATATGTAACCTTACTATACATGATCATTTATCTTGGCACATGGAATCATTCTTCATGGTTTCTATAGGTGTGGGCATACTTGATCATTTACATGGCGCATGGGATCATTCTTTATAGTTTCAAATAATGGACATGTCCCATGGAGCTTAGGGTAGGGTAGGGTGCACATGATTATGGTGTTCCAACCATGTGACTTACACATGTTAGGGGTGGCCATGACTTTATGGGTTCACAAAAATAAAATAAAAATTAATATCTCCTTATTTACATGGAATTATAATTTATAACCTATAGTTTTGGAATTACATGAATCTAATGCACATTTTATGGTATGGTTTGGCCCAAGTTGATTTTCCTTCAAAAACTTTCCTTATTTAAGACCCACTAAGGTCACTAGGCAAATGAAAATCCAAATCTTGGTCAATTGTTCTGATTTTCGGTTATATCATTCATGTTGTTAGTTCATGTTATTTTGTTTCGTTTCAAGTCATTTTGATCCCCCAAAGTACTCTAAATGACGATTCTTTCTAATTTAGACCCCCTAAATGAAAACCTTAACCTTGACCAATTGTTTAAATTTTTTGATATGTTGTCCCCTTAGTTGGTTCCTGTCACCTTACCTCATTTCAAGTTGTTTTGGATCCCTAAGGGGCACTAAATGAGAGTTTTGGAACTCTACCAAATTTAGCCCCGAAATGAGCTTGGTATCGTTTTGCACCCAAGTTTCATTGAATAAATGATAAATTTTATTTAATTGAGTACAGAAAATTTAGGATATTACATTGATCACATGTGAAACAAAACACTCAATTGGTAAGGAGACAAGATCAGGAGGATCCTGTGTCTTTGGTTTCTACGTGGTATGGGACTCATAGGAATTTAGGGATAAGGAAGAATCTTGGATGCGGAGATTGATAGGTCACGTCTGGTGAGTGATCAGTTACTTTGGATGGACTTGTTTCCCTATGTTTGGCTGGTATGAGACGATCAATATAATGGGGATTGGGAAGCCTTGGACATCGAGACACTTGCAAAATTGTTTGGATGTAGTGAAATCCCTAGTTGGAAGCCCATGTCAATGGGCAAGAGTGGCATGGGATGCTCGAATTTGGAGGCATAGGTGGAAGCTTGGAATTCCTCTATGCTAGCATGTTGTTTGTAATGATAAGTGTGAATGATTGTCTTACATGCTTATTTATGTACTTGAAATGCGTATGTCATGAATTTTTAAACCATGAGCCCAAATCCTATACCTAGAAATGAACAACTTTACTGCGGACTTAGAAGCATAAACCAATAGACTACTAAATTTACGAGAACTTAGAAACATAAATTTAGAGTCATGTTAGTACGATGAAATTAATGTGAGTTCAATTTAATGTATAAGGGTGTTTACAATTGACCTTATGATGATTGAATGGATCTTTGGTTATAGATAAATGGCCAGATCCAAGAGACATGCTACGAGAGCTGTTGCATTTGATGAGACTAAACCTCAGGGGCAAGAAGCATTATTTAATCTGATTGAGGCTCATGTTGGGGCTATGTTGACACCAAAGTTTTGGGATGAGATTACAAGATGAGTCACTGAGTAGATCATGAGAGTATTGTCGTTGCCATAGATTTAGGCACATGGCACAAGAGCTGCAGGTACAGGCCCCACCTCAAGAGCAGATTTTAGTACGGCAGCCAGTGCCCCATACCAAATGTTCTAGTCCGCTAGAGGGCGCAGGAAGAAATTGAGGACAAAGAACAAAGGGCAACGTTGATTGAGTTATAGAAACTTTGACCTTCCCAATTTGATGGTACATATGACAGTATGGCTATATATTACTGGTATTAAGAGTTGATGAGCACTTGGATGTGCTAGGGGCTACAAGACCCCGCAGAGTTGTGCTGACTACACATCAGTTTAAGGGACTAGCAAAGAGTTGTTGGCGGATGTTGAAGGCCAATCCGGACATTGACGTTCGACATATTAATTGGAAATAATTCTAAGAGATATTTTATGAGAAATTCTTTCTAGAAGCTACACAAGTGCAGATGGAGTCTAAGTTCATCAGGTTGACTCAAAGATACATGATTGTATCTGAGTATGAGGTCAAGTTCACTGAATTGGCTAAGTTTGCATCCGAACTAATCTGAGATGAGAAAATGAAGGCCCGCATGTTTGCAGAAGGCTTGAAGATTGCGATTTGTAGAGTGGTGAACCCTATGGGTCTGAGGACTTATAGAGAAGTAGTGGAGAAAACACTTTAACGAAACTAGAGATCAACTTCGAGCAGAAGTTGAGAAACAAGGGCAAGAGACTGAGCAATGGCAGAGAGTTCCAAGGGAACTAAAAGAAGCAGAACCGAAATCAGCCTCAGAGGCAGCAAACCTAGAGCAGAGTTGACCAGCAGCAAGCTCAGAGAGAAGGAGCTTGCTAAAGTTGTGGACAGAAGGGATATCTTGCCAAGGACTATCAGAACTAGGAACCACTGAGATAGATCCAAGGGTAGAACAATGGTCAAGGCAGGAGCTAAGGTGGATGTGGACAACAACAAGCACAATAGAGGCAACCCCAACAATAGCAGCAGTAAGGTAGATAGAATCAGGCCCGAGTTTGTTATTGAGGGCAGACAGGCAAACCCAGCTCCAGCTGTTGAAGGTACATTTCTACTGTTTAATGTTGCTATTAAGATCTTCTTTTATTTGGGTGCCACTAAGTCATTTGTGTTAGAAGACCTTGTTAGGAGATTACAACTAGTGATATCTACACCACCAAAACCATTGTATGTGTCCACTCCCATGGGAACTATAGTGACTACCCAGAAAACTTGTACATGTGAGTTGAGATTTGGAGATAATCTAATAACTGCCAACCCTAGAGTGTTACCTTTCCATGGTTATGTTGTGATACTGGGCATGGACTAGTTAACCCAGTACCACGCTCAGATTGATTGCCTGATATGGAGAGTCATATTGATTCTACCATCTGGTGAACTAGTGAAGGTCAAGGGGGATATGCAAAGATTACCCTAAAGCCCTACGACTGCTATGTTGCATTGCATAAGGCAGAGTGCAAACTTCACACAAGTTCTGAATGATGATATTAGGGACCCAAAAGATATTCGGGAGATACCTATAGTGCTGGAGTACCCAAATTTGTTTCTAGATGATTTACCTAGACTACCATGACATAGATTGGTAGAGTTCAAGATTGAATTGCATGCAAGTGCAAACCCTATAGCCATTCCTCTCTACAAAATGGTGCCGATGGAGTTGATTGAACTTAAGGCACAGCTGGATGAACTTCGTGAGAAGGAATTCATTAGATCTAGTCAATCACGATGGGGAGCTCCTATACTATTTGTGAATAAGAAAGATGGCTCAATGAGGTTATGTGTTGACTACATGAAGATCAACCAAGTGACTATAAAGAATAAGTATCTCTTATCCAGGATAGATGACCTGTTTGATCAGTTGAGGGATGACACTCATTTCTCCAAGATTGATTTAAGGTAAGGTTATCATCAGCGGAGGATCAGGGCGACAGATATCCATAAGACAACCTTTAGAACTAGATAGAGCATTTTGAGTTCATAGTGATGCCGTTTGGTTAAACCAACACATCGATTGCCTTCATAAACCTAAGGAATAGAGTCTTCTGATTGTATCTAGACAAATTCGTAGTGGTATTTGTGGATGATATCTTAATGTACTCCAGCTCAAAAGCTAAACATGTAGAACACTAGAAGATTGTGTTGGGCACACTAAGGAGAAATGAGTTGTATGCTAAGCTCAACAAGTTTGAGTTCTAGATGAAGATAGTCCAGTTTCTTGGCCACGTAGTTTCAGCCAAAGGGATATCGATCGATCCGGATAAAATGGACTTGGTGACTAATAGGAAGCAACCAAAACGACGCCAGAAATCAAATGTTTCTAGGGTTTGGCAAGATACTATTGAAGATTTGTCCAAAACTTATCCAAATTAGTTGGACTTATAACTAAGTTGACCAGAAAAGGAGACAAGTTCATCTGGGATGAGAAGTATGAAGAATCTTTCCAAGTGTTGAAGAAGAGGTTGACTTTAGCTCCAATTTTGGTTACCCCTACTCATGGTGTTAGTTATGTTCTGTATATAGATGATCATAGAATGGGTTGGGTGTCATATTGATGCAAAAGGAGAAAGTCATTGTTTAAGCCTCTCGACAGCTGAATATCCATGAACAGAAATATCCCATGCATGACCTAGAGCTAGTTGGTATCGCGTTTGCCTTGAGGATTTGGAGACGTTATCTCTATGGAGAGAGATTTGACTTGTTTTTAGATCATAAGAGCTTGAAGTACATCTATACTCAAAAGGAGCTGAATCTGAGATAGCAGAGATGGATGGAGTTTCTGAAGGACTATGACTTTCAACTCCACTACTATCAAGGCTAATGTTGTAGTTGATGCCCTTAGTAGAAAGTTCGATAAGAGGAATGAAGAAAAAAGACAAATGTATCAGCTGATTAGTGACTGCAATCTGACTATAACTTCAGACAGGAAACAAGCATACCTATGTGCATTGGTTTGCCAACCAGACTTGTTATGACAAATTAGGGATGGGTAAAAACACGACAAATGGATCATGGACTTGACAGAAGGTTTCAAGAAAGGCAAACACACCAATTTCAGAATTGATGCCGAAGGTACATTGAGACTTGGGGATAAAGTTTGTGTACCAAAGAATGAGCAGAGTAGAGATATCACACTTGATGAAGCTCAGTAGACCAAGTACAAGATGCACCTAGGAGGTGATAAGATGTACCAAAACCTCAAGAAGACTTATTGGTGGAGAGGTATGAAGATGGACATAACCAAGTATGTCTCTAAATGTCTGACCTGTCAATAAGTAAAGGTCGAACATAGGGAACCCTCCGAGATGTTGCAACCACTTCTGATCCTAGAATGGAAGTGGGATAATATTGCAATGGACTTCGTGAGTGGCTTACCTAGAAATCAAAAGGGAGAAGACACAGTATGGGTGATAGTAGATCAGCTCATGAAGGTAGCTCATTTCCTATCCATCCGATCTACATATACAGTTGAAAAACTAGGAAAACTGTATGTCAAGGAGATAGTAAGGCTAGATGGTGTACCCAAGACCATTGTGTTAGACAAAGATTCCATATTCACATCTAAATTCTAGTAAAACCTGTAGAAGGAACTGGGCAGTAGACTCACCATGAATATTGCATTCCATCCTCAGGCAGATGGACAGTCTGAGAGGGTAACATAGATACTAGAAGATATGTTGAGAGCGCATGTCCTTGATTTCAAGGGTAATTAAAGCAAATACTTGCACTTAGCAGAATTTTCTTACAATAACAGTTACCAGGTGAGTATCAAAATGGCTTCATATGAAGCTCTCTATGGCAGATTTTGTAGATCTCCATCTTGCTGGGTATACTTTGAGGATCTTGTACTTAAGGACCAAACCTAGTACAAAAGATGAATGAACAAGTGAAACAATTCTAGAAGAGGTTGACCATGGCTCAAAATAGACAAAAGAGCTATGCGGATAAAAGGAGAAGGCCTCTAGAATTCCAAGAGGGTGATGGAGTATTCCTAAGAATTAGCCCTCAAAAGGGCATTAAACATTGTGGAATCAAAGGAAAACTACCACCAAGGTTGATTGGTCTATTTAAAATACTTAGGTAAAGCCTACGAGTTGGATACACTAAACAAATTGTCATGGATCTACAACGTATTCCATGAATCGATGTTGCAAAAATATGAACCGAACCCCTCTCACATCATATATTGGGAAGAAGTCCACATCTTAAACAATACTACTTACAAAGAACCAGCCATCAGAATACTGGATCATAAAGTGCAGAGTCTCAGAACCAAGGACCTCCCTCTAGTCAAGGTTTTGTGAAGACATCATGACCTAGAAGAGGCTACCTAGGACTTAGAGAGCAAAAGAAGTACCCGAATTTCTTCATCAGAAGTAGTTGACTCTCTAGAGAATTGCATAGGTTGGTGATTAATCTTAAATTTTGAGGACAAAATTCTTTTAAGGGGTGTAGATTGTAAAACCCTGATAAATTCTCGAATTTTTAAGAATAAGAATATACAAGATCATAAATGAGTCCATAAAAGTGCTAAGCACATTAAACACCCTAGGGATTAAATGGTAATTTGGCTAACCAAGTGTAAAATAGTCAATTTACATGAAAATGAACTGTAGAACAACACTGTATGAAACATTGAATGATTTGAAGTACAAAAAGTTATTTGGACGAGCTGGGGGCAAAATAATAATTTTTCCATTAGAGGGCAAAATTGTCACTTTACCTAAGAAGATACGTTGTGACAATTTGGAGTGAATTATGAAGTCGTTATAGAGTCAATGTTAAGTCAATTATAGAAGAAACATCAAATAAATATGAAGTCAATGTGGAGCAAATGTGAAGTCATTTATGAAGTCAACATGCTTATTTACAAGTCATTACAAAGTCAATTATGAAGTCATCATGCAGTCAATAGAGAGAAATGCAGAATCAATGTAGAGTCGTTAGGAAGTCGTTATAAAGTCAATGCAAAGTCATTTATGAAGTCAGTATGCTTATTATGAAGTCAACTATGAAGTTATCAAAGAGTTAATAGAGAGAAATGTGGAGTTAATGTAGAGTTGTTAGGAAGTCGTTATAAAGTAAATACAAAGTCATTTATGAAGTCAATATGCTTATTATGAAGTCAACTATGAAGTTATTAGAGAGTCAATAGAGAGAAATGTGGAGTCAATGTAGAGTTATGAAGATGTTATAAAGTCAATATAAAGTCATTTATGAAGTCAATATGCTTATTATGAAGTCAACTATATAGTTATTAAAGAGTCAACAGAGAGAAATATGGAGTCAATGTAGAGTCATTATGAAGTCATTATAAATTCAATACATAGTCATTTAAGTCAATGCAAAGTCATTCAAGTGTAATACCTTGAAATTTGTATGAAATGAAATGAAATGATATGTACAACATCATTGGGAATTAAATGATAAATGAGATTAATTAATCAAAAATTTATTTTTTAGTGGTCTGACAAGTTCATTGCTTAAAAATGTCTCTGTGAAATGAAAATTAATAAAGGGAATGAAAGTATACTCAAAATGAAAACAAGATCAAATTAGAAGCTCAAACCAAGTTGCCACATGTATGCACAAAGATGGGAATTTGCCTAAATGACCCAAACCATGTTCTAGTATGGGAAACTCCTAAAATGCCAATAGAAGAAATCCTAAATGTCCCATGTAGAGTCACTTAACTAACCTTATGGACACACACTAGAGAGAGATTGAAAATTAGAGAGTTTCCTAAAATACATGTGAACACAAAATTAACACAAAATTGGCACAAAAACCATAAACTATCCTCACACATGTGTGCAACAAGTGAGTGAGCTCAAATTAAAATGTTTCCAATGTGCACCCTAGATAAGGACTTAGAAAGTTTCCTATGCACACAAAGGGATGTCCAAATCTTTGATAATCCATATTAGAAAGAATCTCAAAACGATACTAAACCAAATTAGAAAGAGATCATGTACACACAAGAAAACTAAGAATGGAAGTTTCCAATATTAGAAGGTTACCCATGAACACACCAAGGAATCAAGAATAGAAGTTCCCATGAGAATCCCATGCTATCTTGATGCACAAGAGAAGTAAACAACTATAGAAAGTGGTCCCAAACCACCCAAAATGTGCACAAGAGAGAAATAGAAAGATTCCTTGCCAATCTGTGTCCTCACACAAGAAAAGAAAACAAATCTTTACTCACAAAAGAATCCAAGAACAGAAGTTGCTAAACATTGTGCACTCTCTCATAGCTTGACGTCCAAGAATTAAAATGGGAAGTTGCCACGCTAAGTTTACGCACACTAAAAAAAGGAAATTCCATGAGATTGATGCCCAAACCAAATCAGCAAGTGAACCTTGTGTTCACACATGAGAAGGAAACTAAATAAGACCCAAAGCTTGTGTTCACATATGAATAAGAAACCCTAGTGGTCCCTCTTGCCCAAACTGTGTGCACACTCACTCACTCCTCACATGCCAAAATGTCCACATAAGAGAAATGGAAAGTTGCTATGTGAGCACACTCAAACCCGTCCACTAGCGCTTGGAAAACTCTATATAAAAGCCCCCTATGTTCTCATTCTCTTCATCCCAAAGCAAGAGCTAAAAAGATCCCTCTTATTTTCTCTAGCCTCTCTTTTGGCACCTCTTTTAGTTCTTGAATATTCTTAAACGTTCTTGAGTGATCTTGTGTGAAGTTTCAGTGTTCTTGAGTGTTTTAGAGTAATGAAGTGCTGTCGAATTTCAAAATATTCCAACTAAATTATTCAACAAAGGTGGAAGTGATTTCTAAACTTCTACTTTGTTGTTTTAAATTAATGGAATGTTCAAGCATGTTTAAAATTTAGTTTGTTATGCATATTTTAAAGTTTAGTTTATCAAGCATGCTCTACTTTCCATTTATCATGTTCAATGATCATGAAACCATGCCGTGCTTAGAGCTCCCATGCTTAAGTTTATATTGGATGTGTGTTGCATGTATGTGTCATTTTCATGTTTTAATGTTGATATAATACTCATGCCGAAATTTATTGAATTAGTATATGATTCATGAGTGTTGATTAAAGAAATATGGTTAATGATAAGAACCACATACTATCACAGTGATCCAGAAGGACTATTGTGGGTGTTCTTTACATATGATTAGTTCACATGATAAGGTCCCAAAATACTTAGAATATGAGTGAGACCCTAAATTTAATGAAATTTGGCATAAAAAAATATCTTTTCACTCAAGGGAGGTATTTTGATAATAACATAAAGGTTGACCCCTTTCAATTAAGTCGACAACTGAAAATAATAAATTGTTTGAATCACTTAGTGATTGTAAGTGTTTGATTTGGATGTCTTATCGATTTGGAATAATGATTTAGTTGTTTTAGAATGATCCACGGGGTTTTGTGCTCAACCTTCCTATTTTACCATTTTAGGGAATTGAACATTGAAGAAGCATGACAATAGTTAGGATATTTTATTTAGAAAGTTTCTATTTAAATGTAAGGGCATGTTGCCCAATTTTGAATATCCCGCTGTAGTTTGAACATGAGTTATGTACTCTTTCTTCTTTTATTCATTGAATAAACTCAAAGATTTCTTTTGTTTCTCTTTGACTTGTCTTGTTGAAATTATGTTTATTTAATTGAGTTGAGTACTCTTAATGTTTAATAAGACTTGGGACAAAAGAACTAGAAAGTTAAGTGTGAGTCACTTGTAAATGTAATACTAGCCTGTTGTGTGGTCAAGTCCATTGTGACTTTGGGGGTTGGGGTGTTACATCAAGTCATTATCAAGTCAATACAAAGTCATTCAAGTTAATATAAACTCATTCAAGTCATTATGAAGTCAAGGAAATAGATTATTAGAAACCATCCTAAACAGTCTTTGGAGGCGAACAAAGGAAGAAGTCACTAATAGCAAGGTTGAAAATCCAAGGCTAACACAACTATAAGTAAGGGCCCAAGGGAACTTATTAGATAGGTGGAAGTGACTGCTTGAAACTCCTTAACATTATTTTGGTTTGAATATGAAACATGACTGTGTGTTTAGCGTTATTTATTGTTTAGAAGCATGCTACGAATGTATGTGTCTTGCATGAATACCTGGTTGCTATTTTGTGTGAATTTATAGCATGCCACACCTTGTATGAATGTTAATTATAGTTTAGAATCCATGCTATGCATGTAATGTAATGAATAATATGTCTAATGTGACTATAAGCATGATGAATTGTTTATTTATATCCATTGCCATGTATATTGAATTTTGAAATTGTGAAAATGCTTGTGGTCACTAATTTAAGATGATTAAGTGAATGAACCATGTATCGACGCAGTGATGAGGATACTCTGATTAGGTTCGACATCATCATGGGTATTTCTAGCCTTAGGCGGGTCTTCGATTGAAATGAGACCGTGAGTCTAAATGAGACTTCACTTCCTAGTTTGATGATTAAGTGAAACATCAACCCTAAGATAGGGTTATGAGTGTGACACGAGCCTTTGGCCATTACATTGAAAACTCCAAACCTAAGTTGGAATGCCGAGGAAGAAATCCTTTTGGTCTTAACATAAACTTAAATAATTGACTCATTGAACATTTAATGCATTGTAAGTGCTTGCATGTTTGTATTTTGACTATTATAATGCTCGAGATGTTTTATGTAAGATCCACTAGGCTGTTGAGCTCACCTCCACTAATATCTTTTTAGGTAACCCTTGAAGACACTTATGTTGACAAGTAAGGAGCTGCATTTTTTCAGTCATGATACACCTCACTGTTGAGGTTGTGTAGGAGTAGTGCACTCATTGTCTACTAGTTTGTAAGGCATGGGACCCACACTTAATTTATGTTGGACATTTTAATTATTGACTTTGGCCATAGGGCCAAGTATTGTTTATTTAACTCATTTGAACTCAGACATGAGGTCTGAATATTTTATTTATCTTAGAGTTTAATCATGTTATTGTTTTTAGACATGCCATCCCTATTTTAAATCATGTATGATGCTATCGTTTATGTTTCTGCACTCTGATATTTTATTGGGATGGTGTGAGAAAAGAAAGAACATGAGTAACGTCTTGGTTCCCGAATTTTGAATGTTGGAGTGACTGCATAGTTCGCTATGATTCCATCTGGAAGTGGGAGACGAAGACGCACAATCAATTGTGTATGGATGACTGCGATCTTGTGGTTCTAGGTCCTTTGAGTTCTAAGACCGCAATCATTGAGGACCACAGTTTGGCGTTTCTTCTTGATATCATGATGTAAGACCATGGTCCTCCCTTGAGGATCGCGGTCTTGGTTGGTTTTTACACAAAATAGTGGTCATCCCTTGAGGATTGTGGTTTTCGTTGGTGTTTACACAAGACCGTGGTGTTGTGTTGTTTGGTTTGTCTTGGCACCAATTCCTTCTATTTTTCATTTTATTTCCAATTTATTATCTTTCTATACATTAAAACAAAGTGAAACTTGTTAATTACAAAATATAATTAAACAACCTGCTATTTATTTTCAAACTCTTATTTATTGAATTTTCAAATTTTTTTAGAGTATTATGAGAAAAACACTAGCTTTTGTTCAAAATGATGAGGAATGAAACTCTGAAAACTACTATTTGAAAACTTGTTAATATCACAATAAAACATCAAATATTTCATATCAAAATGAGCTTCAAAAGCATGATAAACTAAATAAATAAATATACTTTTGTATTTTTGGCAAAGAAAAAAAAAAGAGGTGCACAAGTTTTGCACTTTGCTAAAAGTAGCTCACAAGAAGCAAAATCAAATATTTATAGAGAAAATGATTCCAAGAAGTAACAACTTGCTCTTGTTTGAGGAACCGCTTTTATGTTCAAAAATAATTGTAGAATAACAACATTCCACGAATATAGACAAGAACTTGTTTCTACTTGAAAAAATGTGTGTTTGCTTGAGTTTTTATTAAGATGGAATGAAGCATAATAACCACAACTAGTACTGAATGATTTTCGAATTGCTTATTAAACCCATACATCTATAATCTTTATTCGTGTGAGATTTCTATATCTAACATAATTTTGCTCGTCAACCTCAAATTAAATTTCTGCTTATTTTTGCAGCTTTTATCATTAGTTGTTATTCTACTTCCATTTCCTTCGTCATGGTGATGCTATTACAATTATATGGACAAAACATTAGAGTACTAAGATATTTTTCTCCATGACTATATAAATAGTTATGCATTTTTTGTTGGCACAAATTATAAGTAAAGAGATGAGTGAATTGAAGTTAATGTAATTTCAAAACCTTAAATGCATATAAATAAAACAATAAGATAATAAAGCAAAGTTAAGAAATTAAATGAGATAAGACACACGTGTAAGACATTCAATAGGGTGTAAAGAGAGTATGTCAAACATTTATTGCTTTTTATAAAAAATTCAGAAATTGAATTCAATTTTATCCAATTGACTAATAGGTAAGCATATATTCCAACCATGCATTTACGTGAATAAACTAGTGGCCGATGCACATGTTATATGGTGATTCAGTCCTCTGACAAATCTACTCCGCTAATTAGCCCCTCCAACTAGGATTTCCTCAATCCAAGGGCCCATTCGGTTCCATGTGGCATACTCGTGAAACAACACACTTATCTCTCATTGTCCATGGAGTTGGACTTTGATCATGCCCTATTGAGAAAGATAGAAATTTGAAAGGTGAACCTTGGTTCACTTTTCTAAATTGGTGAAAGGGGGACATTTGCAACTGCAACATCAATATATGTAGAGCCTATGATGTTGCACAATCTAATCAAGTTTGTTGGGTTCTTCTCTTTTGGTTAGAGAAATCCTTTGCCTAAACAATAGCCTCTAATGCCTAGCCCAAAGACCTAATATTTTCTATACGAAAAAGAGAACAAGAGAATAGAGAAAAAAATTCTCTATGTTTTTAAATGATGGTGTGAGCTTGAAGGACATGTGTGTGTGCATGTGTTTACGTGTGTGTTTATTTGTGTGTGTCTCCTAATCCTTATAGGAGCTTGCAAAACCAACAAATTGAACTTTATGCATATTTCTCAACTCCTCTTTACCCCTAGTTTCATATGCGTAGAAATGAGGCCAAGCCATGAACTTATTGCACATGATAGAATATTGTTGTCCACCCACTTTAGGAAATGTTTGAAGTAGATCTCAAACCATATCATACTTAAAACCATACATGTAATACCCTAAAAACTCTGTACTTGATAAAATGAGATCCAATGTCTATTTAGCGAAATTTGGGGGCAAAATGATCAGGGCTAAATCTAGCAGGTTCCAAAACTCTCATTTAGTGCCCCTTAGGAACCCAAAACAATTTGAAATGAAGTAAGGTAACATGAACCAACTAAAGGGACAACATATCCAAAAATTGGAACAATTGGTCGAGGTTAAGGTTTTCATTTGCCAAATGCCCTTTAGGGGGTCCAAATTAGAAAGAATTGTCATTTAAAGTACTTCGGGGGATTGAAATCACCCAAAATGAAATGTCATGACATGAACTAACAAAATGAATGACAGATCCAAAAATCAGAACAATTGGCCAAGATTTGAATTTTTATTTGCCTAGTGACCTCAGTGGGTCTTAAATAAGGAAAGTTTTTGAGGAAAAATCATTTTACGCCAAACCATACCTTAAAATGTGCATTAAGTTCATGTGATTTCAAAACTATAGGTTATAAATTATAATTCCTTGTAAATAAGGAGATATTAATTTTTATTTGATTTTTGTGAACCCATGAAGTCATGGCCACCCTAAGCATGTGCAAGTCACATTGGTGGAACACCATAATTATGTATACCCTCACCCTACCCTAAGCTCCATGGGACGTTTCCTTTACTTGAGGTCATGTAGAATGATCCCATGTGCCATGATAATGATCACGTATGCCACCCCTACGAGATGTCCACTTAGGATTAAGAAACCATGAATGAATGATTTCATGTGCACCATAATATCATATACACCATGCTCTATACACCAAAAACATTCCAAATAATCTAAATTAGAAGTTTCTAATTTAAGAATAGAAGTTGTTGAGAAATGTTTCTCAACACCCAAGGAATAGGATTATAAGTTTCTAATCCAAGAATAGAAGTTGCTGAAAAATGTTTCTAAACACCTTGAGAACAAGATTAGAAATTTCTAATTCAAAATAGAAGATTGCCTAATCTTGTTGATTTGGTGTGCATAAGAAAAGTAATCCATTACCAATTCATATTGGAAAGTTGCCTTGCTCACAATATCATACCTAGATTAACTTCAAATCAAAGAGTAGTAAGTATTCTAAATCCTTTTTGTGTTTACACATAAATAGGAAATCAAATGAAGCTTATATCTTGTTTTCATACTAGGAATTCGAAACCAAATCAACCTACATTCTAAATCGTGTGCACACTCAATCTATGTATTTCAAAACATCCCCATAGAGGAATGGAAAGGTTTCCTAGTGTGAGCACGCCCAAACTATCCACTAGTGCTCATGAGCACTTATAAATACCTTCTCTTGCTCATATTCATCTCATCCCAAAGCAAAGAGTTGACACTTCCCTCTTTGTTTATTCTTGCCTTCTTCTTGGCACCTCTTCTCACTTCTCTTTTCTCTCTTGTGTGAGAAGTTCTAATTTTAGTCTTATAGTGAGTTGTTTTAAATGATTTTATTAGGGTTTTTGAAGTGCTTGAACATTGCGAACCCTTGTTAAAAATTTTAGGAGAAAACATCATAAGGTGGAGGGGATTTCTAAAATTCCTTCTTTACTACTTCAAGTCTTTAGTATATTCATGTTTGTTTTTAGTTTTTAGCATGTTAATATTTCAGTTTAAAGCATGTTTGATCAAGTTTTATTTTCAATTTAATATGTTTTTATGTTTTAATTCATACATGATAGCATAACATGCTTAAAAACCATTCTTAGGCTTATTTTTGAATTTTCAATCATGCCATGTATGTTTTCCATGTGCTCTTGATTATTTAAATTCTGATATTAATTATTATGATTTTGTTTCATATTTATTTGAAATTAAATATGAGAAAGTGAAGATAAAAATCACATACCATCATAGTAGTCTAAGTGATGCTATAGGTGTTCTTTGCATATACTTAGTGTATATGAGTAACATCACTAAGTGTGGATGTGTTTTAAAATACTTGGAATGTGGACATGTGATTCTTATTTCCAATGGAATGTGACAAGATGAATTGTCATTCCATCCTAGAATAAGATATTGTTTAAAATCCCCTTTCGGTCAAATATACAACACTAACAAGATATTGTTTAAAACGCTTAATGCTTGTAAGTGATTAAAATTGGATGTAGTTTTGATTTGAATTAGTAAATTAGTAGTTTGATGAATGATCTACTAGGCTATGTACTTACCCCTTCCTTTTATTTTTCAGGAATTTCAAATGCATGATCAAGCTTGCTAAGAGATTAGAAAGTTTATTTTTAGAATGTTTTTATGTAAGGGCATATGGCCCAAATTTTAAATAAAGACTTTCGCTAAATTTTTGTTTTAAATTTTAGTGTTATGTACTCTTTCTTTTCAATGATGTATTTCTTTTTTTTTTTTTATAAGTAGAGAGTTTGAAAATTTTCTTTATTCACTTGTATTATCTTGTTGAATTTTAAACTCAATGGAAGTGTATTTATGAATATTTCAATAAGTATTAAAATAAAGGAATTGAGATACAAGTTGTGTACTTGTTAATGTAACATAGGACTCAACCCGCCTTGTAGTTGAGCTTAAACCTATCTCTTGGCGGGTTTGGGTGTTACAATACACCATTAGATTGTGGCCTCTACCATAATCAGAATGCCACCATAATGACACAAATTTGTCCCAAATAGACTTAGAATTGATCTCGTGAAGTTGAATAGTTACACACTCAAATCTAAGTCTAAAAACATGATACAATCCAACTTTGTGCTTGATTTCAAAGTTTATAATCCACTTGTAGGACAATGACCCTCACACCTTCAGAAAGTACATAGAACCACCTTCAAAATTGTAATACCCCAGAATTTTGTCAAATAATTTAAAATAAATAAGTTTAATGAAATTAAATAAAGTAAGTTAAGTGAATTAATTTCAAAGATTTTAAGAAATTTTTGGGTGCAAATTATGGGTTGACAAATGAAAAACAATATGTTATGGAGGTATAATAAAATAAGAATTTTAGTGCAAAAATCGTACATATTTTGATATAGAAAAGTTACCCAAAAATAAAAAAATAATATTAAATATCTAAAATATTGAGGTATAGAAATAAGAGAAATAAAAAGAAGAAACCTTATTAAAAAACTTATTATATACTAATTTCAAGAAAATTGGTTAATTCACAGTCATATAAGAAATAAAAAGTTGACAAAAAAATAGCAATAGGTATAAAATAAAATAGGCAAATAAAGCCTTAATTTGATATTTAAATAAAAATGTCAAATAATTAGAATTAATTATAAAAAACTGACATTTAAGTAGGTCTCTGAAAAAAATAAAAATAAGTAAAAAAAATTTAAGGAATTACTTTCATTTATAAAAAAATTATTTAATATAAAATCTGGGCATAATTTTAATGTGTAGCCTAATTGAAAAAAATAAATAAAAATAATAGTGTAAAAATATAAGATGAAAATAAGAAATTTTCTTTCAAGGTTTATTACATTTATTAAAGAAAGATTAGTAAGATTATTTAGTACATTAAATAATCAGTAAATTTATTTAATAAATTACATGATATTATTGAATGCAAGAAAATTATTAAGTTTATTTAATACATCAAATAATCAGTAAGTGTAATTCATATATTAAAATATATTATGTGAAAACTTAGGTGTAATTTATTGTGTAGCTTAATTGAAAAAAATGTTTATATATATATTAAAGAAAATAGAAATGAAAAAAAATTATTAGTCAAATTAATTAATAAAACCTGCTTAGCAAGTTATATATTTATGGGTTACAAAAGTAAAAGTGAGAAATATTATTAATAAGTTATTTAAATAAATTATCTAGTTAGCTAGTTAATTTGCATTTAATACATCACAAAAAAATGAAAACAAAATATATAAAATTTACAATTAAATTGTACAATTGAAATAGAACAGAAATATAAATTGGAGATTGAAAATTTTTTAAAAAATTCGGATAATATAAATAATAAAAAATTCAGATACTAAAAATAAAAAAAATCTCAAAACAAAAATATAGAAGTGTTAGCAAGTTTAAATTATAGATATAGGTTGAAAAAAAAATTTAGCAATATATGGATTGCAATAATTAGCAATTAAATATGTGTATAGATATGGTTTATATTAGTAAAATAAAGTGAGCAAAAATAATAATAATAAAACAAAACAAAACAAAATATGGGCATACCACTCGAAATATATATATATATATATGGATTGATTTAAAAAAATAATAAAATAAAAAATGTGCCACATCGAACAAAAAGAAAAGAAAAAAAGAAAAAAAATAAAAAAATAAAAATAAAAAATAAAAAATAAAAATAAAATTTTGGTGGCACACCGCTCGAAAAGAAAACCAAAATAAAAAATTAAGAGAAAATTGATCTTGATTGTGATCAAGCCAAAATAATAATAATAATAATAATAATAATAATAATAATAATAATAATAATAATAATAAAACTCTAAATACTTGATCTTGCTAATTTATATGCAAGAGAAAATTAGAAGGTTGCCTTTGGAGTTGCCACGCAAAGTTACTAAATTTCGCTCCCCTAAACTCTATATAAAGGACCCTAGTGCTCTCATTGTTTTCATCCCAAGTCAAGAGCATACTAGTCCCTCTTGACTCTCTCTAGCCTTCTTCTTGGCAATCCCCTCAGTTCTTGAGTGATCTTGAACTGTTCTTGAGTGTTCTTGAGTGTTTTTGAGTGTTCTTGAGTGTTTGGAAGCTTTGAAGTAATGAAATTTTGCTGGATTTCAGAAGTGTGCAGAAGAAATTTAATTAAGGTGGAAGTGATTTCTAACTTTCCCATCTTTATTTTAATTTGAATAAGTCTTGCATGTATGATGATGTTTTCAAGTTGAATGATTGAATATATGTTTTGAATATACATGCTTTATTTATTTGATGTTCCATGAATATACATGTTATGCATGTTTAGAGATCAAGAATAATGATGCATGATACGCTTGAATTGTGCCATGAATAAATATTTGATGGTTCATGTTATGTACATGTTGCATCGATGGTTTAATCTGATATTGTGTGTTTTATCACTAAGAAATGATTAAATAATGATTCAATCCACGTACCGGCGCGATGATGGACTGCATAGTGTCATCGTGTGTGTTCCACCCCCGATCCGGCTTGCCGGCTTACTTTTGATGATTTTGAACTGGGTTTCTAAGAATGATCCCACTTCATAGATTTTGGGTTTGAGTTTCCAAGAGTGAATCTTTCTCCCAACGATGTGGAACACATAGATTAAACTCTTTTGGTCCGAATGTCAATTATAAACAAGAAATTTGTTTGAATCGCCTAATGTACAAAAGTTTTTGATATGCTTGGTTTGTTTGAATTGAAATAATGAGTTAAATGTTTAGAAAGATCCACTAGGCTATGTGCTCACCCTTCCTTCTATTTTTTAGATAATTGAATTACATGAAGACCATGAATATTAGTTAAGTTCTTTTATTTAAAAAGTTTTTAATTTCTATATAAGGGCATCTTGCCCAAGTTTTGAATCTTCCACTATAATAGTTTTTCTTTAAGATCAAATTACGTACTCAATTTTATTTAATTAATTGAGTTTATGAATTTCAGTTATTTCTTATATTATTGCCTTTTATTTATGTACTGTCAAATAAAGTTAAGGCATGAAATAAATGAAATAGAAAGTGATGCAAGTTGGGTACTTGTAAATGTAAAACTGGCCCAACCCGCCGTTTGGTTTAGTCTACTGTCAAGAGAATGGTAGTCCTGTCCAATGCTTAAAGATACGGGGGTTGGGGTGTTACAAAAATACCTTTGGGTTGATAGCCTGAGGTGTGATAACTAAGTGTTCGAAGATAAGTAGTTGTAGTAGTCTTGTTACTACTATACATAGAACCACCTTTAAAATACGTTTGGGATGATGCGCTAAACACCAAAATTTCATTTTGGTGACCGCGACAGTTGGATTAGTGACCGCTGTAATTCCGAACAAACCCAGAAAAAGAAGGGAAATACATCGTTCTGATGACCGCGGTCAGTCCTATAGTGACCGCGATAATTGCAGGAGAAAACCAAAAATGAAATAGGGAAGTTCATTCTAGTGACAGTGGTCGGTGTATGAGCGACCGCGGTAATCACGCGAAAAACTAGAAAACGAACAACGTGCACCAGCCTGTCCACCTCGGTAATTGCACAGTGACCGCGGTAATGCTACAGTGACCGCGGTAATGCTACAAAGACCGCGGTAACTCGTCGATTTCTATATAAACGAAAATGCGCAAAAAACCCTAGATCTGAGATTTTTCGGCTGCAAATCACTGATTTCTTTCTTAAGCTCTCACCAAACTTTCTCATCTCATTTCTTAAGTTTTCTTTTGAGTTCTAAGGGTGGTTTAAGCTTCTTCAAACCATTTTCTACTATTTTCAAGCTCAGATCTGCCAAGAGCAACATCAACGAGGGTGGATTCGGGTTGAGGCACGTTTGAAAAAGGTCTTGTGCTGAGGTAAATCTCGAAACCCTCTTGAGATCTTATTTTCTTAGCTGTTCAAAAACACTTTTCTCAAATGTAAACTGTTTTTCCTTGAGCTGATGTGTGTCTTAAACTTAATGACCAAGCATTGAGGTGCTAAGCACAAGTCGCCGACTTCGGCGACCGCGGCAATGCGACGTACACTGGTGTTCCCTTGTTTTGTTTCGATTTTGGGTGCATTTTGAAACACTTGTGTCAAGAACGCAAACCTTAGGGTTTTGGTTATACCATGAATACCTTAGACTCACATATCCTCATTATTTAAAAAAACTATAGATTGATAATTTGAGGCGTGCATGATGAGCAGCAAGGCGCGAGATTGAGGAGTACTAATGTGGGTGTGATTTTTCTTACTCCCTAACCTTATCCAAATTTTGAATGCATAACATGATGTTTTGGTTGCTTAAGATATGTTTAGAAACATGCTAGGACTTGCTTGATTGACCTTGTTTGGGTTTGACTTGGTGTATGTCCTTGATGCATGGTTGCTTGTGCCATAACATGCTAGATAAAAATTTCTATGAGTTGATTTCCATGAATGGCTGAACACATCTATTTTCTTTTACTTGAAATGTACATTGATGATCGCGTAGACTTGGAATGACATGTATGACTAAAGAACATTAAATTAAGATTTAATGACTCCACATACCGGCATGGTGACCGGCCTTATGGTGTCACCGTGGGTGTCCCTACCCGAGCTGACTCTGACAGCTGATTGTGCCTTCGGACAAAGAGTCACTGCGGACTTCCATCCTTAGATCGTGGTCCCGAAGGTAACCAGCCCTTGGGCGTTACCCTCGGATTCGCTCCCGGACCACACAAGGGATTTCAAGAGTTATGGACTCTTTCGGTCTTAGATGATAACAAAACAAGAAATTGTGTGAAACACGTAATGTAATGAAAGTGATTGTATGTTTTGTATTCTGGTTTGTATAATGCTAGTGATGTATAGAGATGATTCACTGGGCTCTCGAACTCACCCCACTTTTCTATTATAGGTGATCATTGACACCGTAGGAGTAGGCAAGCATACGGGCTGTCTTTTTGGGTAATGACCTCATTGGGAGGTTGTCACAGTATACAATTTTCTTTGAGTTTACCGTTGTATCATTTTGTTGTAAATAATATTTTAGTGTTTAAGTTGACTGGGTATGTGTCCTGTTTTGTCTTTGAACTGTTTCACATGAAAATTAAATATTTTGGAACTTAGGCCCATTGGGCCATGATTTATCTTCATACCATGCTTTTGAAAATGAATTTGAAATGTTATTCTGCTGCAAAGTATTTCACTTGGCTAAATATGAATTCACTATGGATTTGTAAACGAATGGAATTCCGTTGCATGCATTTTTAATGAATTTCACATCTACTGAAACGAATGAGTATTTTGATGGTCGTCATACATTTTAGTTTTGACTTTATAACCTGCTTAAAAGAAAGGTATGAAAAATGAGATTGAATGAGAAAGAGAAACGAACCACGTGGCCTTCGGCTTTCAGCGAACGCCAGATGACCTGGCGTCTCCCGTCAAATGAATGAACAGGCGTGCGCCGTCTCCGCACGCGGCCTCATGATGGATCGTCGCAACAGAGATCGAGATGGATACCGAGAGCCGGGGTATCGCAAAGTTGGTATCAGAGCTCAGTTGTCAGATATACTGAGCTAAACTTAGATGGTTACTCTGATAGCACAAAGTTGGTATCAGAGTAGGGTTTTAGATGCCTTGGGTAAGAACAAAAAATTTTTTAACATGAAAATTTCACCGGATTTGATTTTCACTAGAAGAGAATTTTTATTAGAATTTGACTTTCTAAAAGTGGTTAAAACGAGTAGCATTCAGCTACTAGGCAGATAGAAGTCTAGAAAAGATTTAGGTGATGGCAACATGCTTGGGTTACTAGTCACAGTGGGACGAAAGTACTGTGGTGGCCTTGTAGGTTGAGATCTACTTCGGTAGTGGCCTTGCAGGTTGAGCTCTATTCAGGAAACGTCCAAAACTTGGGAGCGATGGCATCACATAGAAATGAGATAGAGTTTAAACTTGGCGATTCGATAGATGAATAAGCTATCCAAAATAAGCTATCCAAGTATTGAGACCATAAGTCTAGTTAGAGACGGGGTGTTGGCAGGGAGGCACAGTGGATCATAAGAGTAAATAAAAGCTTTTAGGATATAAGCTAGAGATTAAAAATGTTTTAAATGAATACTTGATTGGTCAAGCACGAGATTGGGATGATCCTGTATCCTTGATTTCTATGTGGTATGGGACGCATAGGGTTTTGGGGGTATGGAGGAATCCTGGATGTGAAGATTGACAGACCATGTATGGTGAGTGATCGATTCTTGGGCAGAACTTGTATAAACTATATTCTACTGGAATGGGATAGTCGCGGATGGTGGGGCTTGCGTCAGCCTTAAGGAGCGAGACACTTGCGAAATTGTAATCGGCAATGAACGGACTCTTTGGAGGAGCTTGCATGCATTGTATTCTACTGGTATGAGACGATCGCGTACGATGGGTCTTGCGTCATCCTTAGAGACTAGGATTTTGCGAAATTATATTAGTCGTAGTGGAATTGTTGGGTTCCATTATGCCAGCGTGCATTGTTTGATTGTTTGCTGTGTGCTTGTATGTATATATGTAGTATGATTATTTTGAGTATCGATACACAAATTCCTTTACCCAGAAACAAATGTATTGAAGTTGACTTAGAAGCACAAACTCTTAGACCACTGAAACAAATCAAAAACTTAGAGACTTGAATTCAGAGCCACAGTAGCACGATAAATGCGAAAGGGTATAGGCAAGTTTGAAGAATGGCTGGTTGTCATCATAGGTCATAGTATCCAAAGTTTTGGAAAAAAAAAGGAGTCGAGATCTGAGTTAAAGTGGAATTATAACTTCATCTGCTATAAATTGTCAAAATTTTGATTCAATATTGATGAATTATTGGATACTAAAATAAATCTTTGACTTATAGATAATGACTAGAGGTCGAGGTAGACCTAGGAGAGGTATGCCTTGAGGCAGGGATGGAGCCGAGACAGGGCATAGTGATGAGGGCACTCCTATGACACCGGCGCCAGTAGTGGTTACACTGACGCCAGAGGCCACCGCAGAGATGATGCAGAGGTGTAACACCCCAACCCCCACATTCTTTAAGTGTTGGACATAACCACCATTCTTTGACAGTGGACTTAACCATTTGGCGGGTCGGGCCGGTGTTACTTTACAAGTTACACACACTTGGCTTTCTATTTTTCAATACCTCATGCCTTAGAATAGATTCAATAATACAAATATCATTCAATAAAATCAAGGCAATTAATGATAAAAAAAATTTTAACTTCTTTATTCATAAAAAGAAAGTATATAACTTTATAATATAAACTATTACATTTTTGAACAAAAGAATTTTATAACCTCTAAAATAAAATAAAATTTCAGCGGAAGACTTATTCAAAATTGGGCGACATGCCCTTACATTAAAAAGAAACTTTGAGAAAATAGAAACTTGCTAAAATCCAAATTCCATGGTCTTCATAATTTAATTTCCTGAAGAAGAAGAGGAAGGGGTAAGCACAAAGCTTAGCGGATCCTTTTCAAACAACCATTTTTCAAATTCAAATGAATAACACATTCATATTTCAAACACATGCATACATTAGGCGTTTCAAACATCCATTTCTTTAAAGTTAAGATTTTAGACCAAAAGGGTTTTGAAGCCTTTGATGTTCTTAACAAAGTACCTCCTTAGAGTGAAATATAGCCTTTCTTAGCCAATTTCATTGGACTCTTGGACTTCAAGGGACTGTACCCACCAACCAAATACTTTGGTCTTAGAACCATATGAACTAATCATATAAAAAGAACATCCATAGCAACCCACATGTTTGCTGTGATGGTATGTGGTTATTGTCACAATTATCTTTCTTAAATCATATATTCTTGATTCATAAGAGAAATTTCAGAATATGAAACTGAAATAAATAAATTCAGCACATGATCAAACTGAAAATTTAATCATGAAATAATCAAAATCATGCATCATACTTTGAAATAAAGCTTAAGCATGAAACTAAACATGGCATGATTATTATGCTTGCATAAATTCAAACAAAAATCAAATCTAAAACTAAAAATATATTTTTGAATTCTTGAACTAAAATTAGTTTGATTTCAAAAGCCAAAAAAACCATGAACGTGCTAGAAATTTGAAAAAGAAAAAAAGGGTGTTAGAGAAATCACTTCCACCTTGAGATGTAGTTTTCCCCAAAGTTTAGACAAGAGCTCTCAATTTTCAAGCACTAAGAAAATCAACCAAAAAGAATCCCCAAGCCAAAAACTTCTCACACTCAAGAGGAAAAAGAATGGAGAGAAGGGGGTGCCAAGAAGAGGGCTTAGAGAACAAGAGGAAATCTCAACTCTTGTTTCTGGGGATGAGTTGAATTGTGAGCATGAGGGGTTTATATAGGTTTCAAAAGTGTATAGAATGGCAAGTTTGTGGTGTTCTCATTGTAAGAAACTTTCCAATTCTTCAAAATTTCGTGCCCCCCAAGTATAGGAGAATAGCAAGTGTAATTAGGCAATTTTTGGAATTTAGAAACCATTGTTTTTGGATTTTTGGAAACATTTTTATTGATTTTATTCAGATTTTTCGTTTTTATTTCGGAGAAATCGATCCGGTCGTCGGATCTTCTCGATCGCAGCAGTAGATCATAGATCGTGCGGGTTCGATCTGGTTTGTTAGATTTTCCTCGAGCACAACTTTCGATTCGCGATCGATCAGAATGCGTCTTTCTGGGCCGTCGGATGCTCATCGATCACGGTGTGCAGATCTTGATCGCGATCAACAAATTTTGTCCAGGTCGTCGGATGATCCTCGATCGCGGTGTGTTCGCGATCTCTGACTGTGCCTCAGCCATGAGCTATTGGATCTGATGGATTGAACGTGGGCTGTTGGATTTTGCTGATTCGGTGCATCCGGGTGTCGATTTTGGTTTCATCTCGTTCGTTGGATCTGGTATATTGTTTGTGGATCGTTGGATTTCAATGATTCGGTGCATCCGGGCATATGGTGCGGTTTTGATCGTGACCGTGAGATCTTAGATCGTGTGGATGATGTATTTCTGGCCATTGGATGTAGTTTCTAATACCAAAATCACTTTCTAAGGTTGCTATGATCTGAATTTTGCTAATTAGACACTTTCTAATTGATGAAAACTTAGTTTTATTGCACAAATCATTCTATTATTTAGACTTACTAATATTTTTTCCTTTCGAATTATTTAATATTGTATTTATTAGATATTTTTTATTTCTTTAATATTGCCAACAATTAATAATCCTTATTTCTCTATTTTTTTCATTTAATTATTTGCTTTTATATTTTATATTCCTTTCATTTTTTTATGTAATTATAAATTTATACTTATATAATGTTATACTCATTTTTTTTATAAATATAAGCATACTTCATTTTTATTCAATTATGTACATATTCTTATAATATGTAGTATTTAACATGCCGATTATATTCTCACACAATTTACCCTATAAATATATGTCTATACCTATATATATTTTTATTCCTATTCTTTATTTCTTAATAAGTGAAAGCAACTTATTTAATTTCATAATTAATTCTATTTAATTGATATTTCCATTAACACATTTCATTTGCCTTAGAATTTTTTTCTTAATGAATTTTTATTTCATTAATAACTTTTATTGACTAAATTTTGAGGTATTACAACCTACCCTCCTTAAAAGAATTTCGTCCTCAAAATTTGTACATGTTTAGGTATTCTTAGTGAACAGATGCGGGTACTTAGTCTTTATTTCACTTTTCAGCTCCCAGGTAGCCTCTTCCAGTTCGTGATGCTTCCACAGTACCTTAACTAAGGGAATATCCTTAGTTCTCAGATTTTGTACCTTGTGATCAAGGATTCTAATTGCAGTTTCCTCATAGGTAGCATCATCTTGAATGTTCACCTCCTCCCAATGGATGATGTGAGAAAGGTCAGGTTCGTACTTTCTCAACATGGAGACATGGAATACGTTATGAGCTGAAGTCATCCAGCTTAGTAGATCCAACTCGTAAGCACATTCTCTAATCCTTCTAAGTATTTTAAAGGGTCCTATGAATCTCGGAGATAACTTCCCTTTGAATCCGAACCTTTTAATACCCTTATGATGACTGACTCTCAGAAATACCTTGTCCCCGACTTGGAACTCTAGTGGTTTTTACCTCTTGTCCGCATAACTCTTCTGACGACTCTGTGCAGTAGTTAGTCTCCTCTGTATCAACTTGACTTGGTTGTTCATCTCTTCCACCAAGGCTGGCCTAGTTAATACATGATCTTCAAGCTTAGCCCAACAGGCAGGTGATCTGTAAGGTCTTCCATAAAAAGCCACGAACGGAGCCATCTTTATGCTTGCCTGGTAACTGTTGTTATAGGCAAACTCTGCAAGGTGCAAATACTTGCTCTAGTTCCCCTTGAAGTCTAAAACACAAGACCTCAACATATCCTCCAAAATTTGGATAACTCTTTTAGACTGACCATCCGTCTGAGGGTGGAACACTGTACTCATGGTGAGCTTAGTATCCATCTCCTTTTGTAGACTCTGCCAAAACTTTGAAGTGAAGTGAGATTCTCTGTTAGACACAGTAGTCTTGGGCACACAATGCAGCCTTACTATCTCTTTCACATATAGTTCTCCTAGCTTACTAACTTGGTCTGTGGATCTAATTGGCAGGAAATGAGCCACTTTGGTGAGACAATCTACAATCACCCAAATAGTGTCTTCTCCCTTTTGGTTTCTGGGTAAACCACTGACAAAATCCATGACAATGTTATCCCACTTCCATTCAGGGATAGGGAGTGGTTGTAACATTCCAGAGGGTTTCCAGTGTTCTGCTTGCACTTGTTGACATGTTAAGCACTTAGAGACATGCTTAACCACGTCCCACTTCATTCCTCTCCACCAGTAGGTTTTCCTGAGGTTCTGGTACGTCTTGTCCCCACCTGGGTGCATGGTATACTTAGTTTGATGGGCTTCATCAAGTATAATTTGCTTACTCAGCCCATTCTGAGGTACACATATCCTTTCCCCGAGCCTTAGGATATTTTTAGCATCTAACCTAAAGTTAGTATGCTTTCCTTGTGTAACTCCTTCGATCAAATTGGTAAGCCATTTGTCTTGTCTCTGTTCATCCTTGATC
The DNA here is from genome assembly GCA_030144865.1 of Tinospora cordifolia. NCBI lineage: Eukaryota > Viridiplantae > Streptophyta > Magnoliopsida > Ranunculales > Menispermaceae > Tinospora > Tinospora cordifolia. The sequence continues at coordinate 12,992 of JAJIYU010000214.1, read as the reverse complement.
TGGTGTAGAAGATCTGGTTGACAAGACATAGTGTAGAGGTAGGCTTGCTTTTCATTTAGGGTCACACCCAACCTAAAATCATCAATCAACTGGTACATCTTACCTTTCTCCTCCTCCTGTTTGTTGAACTTCCTACTCAAGGCATCAACCACTACATTGGCCTTCCCCAGATGGTAGTGTAGTTAAAAATCATAGTCTTTCAAAAACTCCATCCATCTCTGTTGCCTAAGGTTCAACTCCTTCTGGGTGTAGATGTACTTTAAGCTCTTGTGATTTGAAAATAGATCAAATTTCTCACCATAAAGGTAGTGTCTCCAAATCTTCAGGGCAAACACAATGGCCGATAATTCTAGGTCGTGAGTAGGGTAATTCTTCTCATGGATCTTCAATTGTCGTGAGGTATAAGCGACTACTTGTCTTTCCTGCATCAACACTGCTCCAAGTCCACTCAGCAAAACATCAGTATAGAGGGTATAGGTAACACCATGGGTTGGAGTAACTAGGATAGGGGCCGTAGTCAGTCTCCTCTTTAGTTCTTGGAATGCTTGGAATGATTGCTCACACTTCTCATTCCAATTGAACTTAACTCCTTTCCTGGTTAGCTTGGTTATCGGTTATTTTAGTTTGGAGAAATCTTGGATGAATCTTCTGTAGTACCCAGCTAGACCTAAGACGCTCTTGATCTCTGTAACTGTCTTAGGTTGCTTCCAATTCATAACCGCTTCCACCTTCTCTGGATCTATAGAGATGCCTTCTGCCGATACTACGTGGCCAAAGAATTTGACCATCTTCATCCAGAACTCACACTTGCTGAACTTGGCATATAATTGATGCCTTCTGAGTGTCTCCAACACTATCTGCAAGTGTTCTAAATGTTTAGCCTCTGACTTGAACTAGATCAGAATGTCATCCACAAATACCACCACAAACTAGTCAAGGTACTGTCTGAACACTCGGTTCATCAAATCCATGAAAGCTGCTAGGGCATTGGTTAAACCAAAGGGCATCGCCGTGAACTCGAAGTGTCCATACCTTGTTCTAAAGGCCGTTTTGTGAATATCAGACTCTCGGATCCTCAACTGATGATATCCCGACCTAAGATCAATTTTAAAGAAATGTGTGGCTCCTCGTAATTGATCAAATGGGTCGTCAATCTTTGGTAAAGGATATTTATTCTTTACTGTAGCTTGGTTCAACTTCCGGTAGTCGACACACAGTCTCAAGGAACCATCTTTCTTCTTCACAAACAACACCGGGGCTCCCCAAGGTGATTCATTCGGCCTGATGAAGCCTTTCTCCCTAAGCTCATCCAGTTGAGCTTTTAGATCAATTAATTCTACTGGCGCCATTCTGTAAGGAGGTATGGCTACAGGGTTGGTTCCAGGGTGAAGTTCAATCTTGAACTCTAACTCTCTAGCTGGTGGTAGTCCCGGTAAGTCATCTGGGAACACATCCTCGTATTCCCTAACTACTGCTAAGTCTTGTATCTTCTTGGTTCCATAGGCTCTTCTTCTGAGAGTTCTTCAAACTCTTCCTTCTGCCTTAGACAGTTCAACATGGCTATGGTTGGACTCCTCAGTAGTTTTAGCATATCTGCATTAATTCTATAGGTTTCCCCAGAAGGTAGGGTTATGGTCACTCGTCTTTTAGGACAATTTATCTGAGCTTGGTACTGGTCTAACCAATCTATCTCCAAGATCACATCATATTCATAAACAGGTAAGGTACATAGGTCAAGTGTTAAGAGTTTATCCCCAAACCTTAGGTTACAACTACAGATTCTTTTTGAAGTCAAGTGGCCCCTATTGGTGTGGACACATTCAAAGTTACAGGTAGTGTTTTTGTCACAAGTTGTAACCTATCAACTAGTTCTTAAAAAATGAAGGATTTAGAGGAACCCGAGTCAAATAATAGTTTCACAACAACATTGAATAACAGGACCGTACCTTCCACTGTAGGGACCTAGTCTTCCTGGGCCTCAACCACGAACACTCTGGCCTGGTTTTGACCATGGCCTTGGTTTTGCCCCTGATTGGCATTTTGATTCTGTCTGGCTTGAGGACGCCCATTCTGACCCCCTCCCTGAGTATTCTGTTGTTGCTGGGGAGCTTGAGCTGATGCCGTTGGACAGTTTCTAGTACGATGTCCCCTCTGTCTGCATAAGTAGCACAATCCCAGTCTCGTAGCCTGCTCCCATGCCTTATCCTTGTTCTATCCCTATTTCTGTGATACGATCCCACCATTCTTACTTTTCTTTTGAGCCCCTTGATTATTTTCATTCCCAGGCCTCTTATTCTTCCCCCTAAACTTTTGTTCCAAGTCGAGTTCTTGCTCCAGAGTTAAGGCTTTTTCAACGACATCCCTATAAGTCTTCAGGCCCGGAGTCTTTACAATCTTCCGGATCTCCATCTTGAGACCCTGTGCAAACTAGTTGGCCTTCCTTTCTCCTCCATGATCAGATCTAGTAAGAATTTGGCCAGTTCTGTGAACTTCCTCTCATACTCGGCTACAATCATGTCTCTTTGATTCAATCGAACAAAGTCCTCCTATAACTTGCTTAGGGTTGCTTCTGGGAAGAACTTTTCATAGAAGATTTCTATAAAGTTCTCCGAGCTCATAGCATCAACATCTGTATTTAGGTCCATCCTTATCATTCGCCACCAACTCCTGGTTGGTCCCTTAAAGTGGTGCGTGGCCAGTGCCACCCGTCTTGACCCAGTTACCTTCAGTACATTGAGAATTTCCTCCATCTCTTGATATAAGTGGTTTGCCGAGATGCAATCTGTGGTACCATCAAATGAAGGAGGATGGAACTTCTGTAGCTCTATCAACATTTTCCTCTATTTCTCATCCTCCAATCCCTCCTGAGCCCTCTGATGTTTGGGATTTTGGGCCACAGGTGCTAGCTGTTGAACTGGAATAGGTTCCTGTACTTGAGGCTATGGTGTTACCTGAGGGATTATCTGTGGAAGTGCCCTCAATAGTTGATCTAGCACCCTTTACGACATTTTATTCATCATGGTCTCCATTCGCGTCTCCATTCCAACAGGCAGTTCTGGTTCTCGTTGTTCGGTCTCATCAGAAGAGGTGGATCAAGTAGCGTACCTTCTTGTTCAAGTCATTGTCTATAAATTTAACACCTTGTCAATATTTGTCTCATCTGATGTTCGTGCTATCATGACTCTAGATTCATGTCTCTAGGTTCTCAATTTGTTTTGTGACCTAAAGGTTTTTTCCTAGGTTCTTTTCATGAATGGGTACAGGATTTGGTCTTAAAGCAATAAATAATAAAACATGCATATCACACAATCATACAATCAAGCTAGCACAGCAAGGTTCCAAGTTCCACCTAAGCTTTCAGGTTCAAGTGTCTCATACTACTCTACCCCTTCCACTTAGGTTTTCACGCAGAATAGAGCCGCACCCAAACAATTTCGCAAATGTCTCGATAACTAAGGTTCTCGAGCCCACTATACTCCACCGTCCCATACCAGTGAGCATAGAAAAACCCGTTCTACCAGAGTTACCGATCATTCACGACACATGGTCCATCATTCTCCAAGTCCGGGCTTCCTCCATACCCCCAAATTCCTATGCATCCTATATTACATAGAAATCGAAAGATACAAAATCTCCCCGGTCTCGTGTCCTGATTAAACAATTTTCTGTTTTCACACAAGTTTTCGTCTCTAGCCTATGCCCTAGTGTTTTATGCTTTTGATCAACAGTGCCACCCGATTTCTACCTAGGGTCTTTTTCTAGACCTAAGGTTCAATTTGGTTGACTCACAACCTCTGTCTAGTCAAGATACCACATTTGGCATCTTTTTCGACTTCTATTCACTCTCTTGCCCTAATTTTTCACCTTCTAGTTTTCTTTTATAGAAAATAAAAGTGTTCTTCAACTCCGACTACTCATATAAGCTGGTGGGACAACCTCCAGATCAGGCGGCGAGACCGAAGTCTGCTTAGCAACCGCGCTTTCTCGAACGGGATAACCCACCTCCCTTTCAATGTTTAACTTTACTCGGGATAAGGCTTACCCACTATCAGCTCAACTTGTAGTCTTTGTATCCAAAAAAACATTTGAAAACATATCTTTCCTTTTTGAAAACACTTTCTAAAACATTTTTCAATTTTCAAAAATAGAAGGTAGGGCACTAAATTTCAATCTAATTCAATGTGAAATCCTAATTTGAGTGTCTAATTTTTTGTCAAGCAACTAATGTTTGACTTTCTATTTCTAGCCTAATCAACACATGTTTAGGCTTAACTTCCTATTTTTAGCCCAAGGCATCTAAAACCTAGGCTCTGATACCACCTTTGTAACACCCCAACCCCCACATTCTTTGAGTGTTGGACATAACCACCATTCTTTGACAGTGGACTTAACCATTTCGCAGGTCGGGCCGGTGTTACTTTACAAGTAACACACACTTGACTTTCTATTTCTCAATACCTCATGCCTTAGAATAGATTCAATAATACAAATATCATTCAATAAAATCAAGGCAATTAAAGATAAAGAAAAATTCAACTTTTTTATTTATAAAAAGAAAGTATATAACTTTATAATGTAAACTATTGTATTGTTGATCAAAAGAATTTCATAACCTCTAAAATAAAATAAAATTTCAGCGGAAGACTTATTCAAAATTGGGCAACATGCCCTTACATTAAAAAGAAACTTTGAGAAAATAGAAACTTGCTAAAATTCAAATTCCATGGTCTTCAGAATTTAATTTTTTGAAAAAAAAAGAGGAAGGGTTGAACACAAAGCTCAGCGGATCTTTTTCAAACAACCATTTTTCAAATTCAAATCAATAATACATTCATATTTCAAACACTTGCATACATTAGGCATTTCAAACATCCATTTGTTTAAAGTTGAGATTTTAGACCAAAAGGGTTTTGAAGCCCTTGATGTTCTTAACAAAGTACCTCCTTAGAATGAAATATAGACTTTCTTAGCCAATTTCATTGGACTCTTGGACTTCAAGGGACTTTACTCACCAACTAAGTACTTTGGTCTTAAAACCATATGAACTAATCATATGAAAAGAACATCCATAGCAACCTACACGTTTACTATGATGGTACGTGGTTATTATCACCATCATCTTTGTTAAATCATATATTCTTGAATCATAAGAGAAATTGCAGAATATGAAACTGAAATAAATAAATTCAGCACATGATCAAATTGAAAATTTAATCATGAAATAATCAAAATCATGCATCATACGTTGAAATAAAGCCTAAGCATGATACTAAACATGGCATGATTATTATGCATGCATAAATTCGAACAAGAATCAAATCTAAAACTAAAAATATATTTTTGAATGCTTGAACTAAAATTATTTTGATTTCAAAAGCCAAAAAAACCATGAACATGTTAGAAATTTGAAAAAGAAAAAAAAAGGGTGTTAGAGAAATCACTTCCACCTTGAGATGTAGTTTCCCCCAAAGTTTAGACAAGAGCTCCCAATGTTCAAGCACTAGGAAAATCACCCAAGAAGAATCCCCAAGCCAAGAACTTTTCACACTCAAGAGGAAAAAGAATGGTGAGAAGGGGGTGCCAAGAAGAGGGCTTAGAGAACAAGAGGAAATCTCAACTCTTGTTTCTTGGGATGAGTTGAATTGTGAGCATGAGGGGTTTATATAGGTTTCAAAAGTGTATAGAATGGCAAGTTTGTGGTGTTCTCATTGTAAGAAACTTGCCAATTCTTCAAAATTTCGTGCCCCCCCAGTATAGGAGAATAGCAAGAGTATTTAGGCAAATTTTGGAATTTAGAAACCATTTTTTTTGGATTTTTGGAAACATTTTTATTGATTTTATTCGGATTTTTTGTTTTTATTTCAGAGGATTCTATCCAGGCCGTCGAATCGTTCTCGATTGCAGCGGTAGATCACAGACTGTGCGGGTTTTATCTGTTCTATTAGATTTTCCTCGAGTGCGGTGTTCGGTTCGCAATCAATCGGAATGCATCTTTCTGCGCCTCAACCGTGAGCTGTTGGATCTGATTGATTGAACGTGGGTCGTTGGATTTTGCTGATTCGGTGCTTCCGGGCGCCGATTTTGGTTTGATCTCGTTTGTTTGATTTGGCAGATTGTTTGTGGATTGTTGGATTTCAGTGATTCGGTGCATCCGAGCATATGGTACGGTTTTGATCGTGACCGTGAGATCTTTGATCGTGTGGATGATGTATTTCTGGCTGTTGGATGTAGTTTCTAATACCAAAATCACTTTCTAAGGTTGTTATTATCCGAATTTTGCTAATTAGACACTTTCTAATTGATGAAAACTTGGTTTTATTGCACAAATCATTCTATTTTATGGACTTACTAATATTTTCTCCTTTCTAATTATTTAATATTATATTTATTAGATATTTTTCTATTTCTTTAATATTGCCAACAATTAATAATCTCCATTTCTCTATTTTTTCATTTCTTTATTTTCCTATATATTTTATATTCCTTTCATTTTTTTATGTTATTATAAATTGATACTTATATAATGTTATACTTATTTTTTTATAAATATAAGCATACTTCATTTTTATTCAATTATGTACATATTCTTATAATATGTAGTATTTAACATGCCTATTATATTCTCACACAATTTACCCTATAAATATATGTCTATACCTATATATATTTTTATTCCTATTCTTTATTTCTTAATAAATGAAAGCAACTCATTAAATTTCATAATTAATTCTATTTAATTGATATTTCGATTAACACACTTTCATTTGCCTTAGAATTTGTTTTCTCAATGAATTTTTATTTCATTAATAACTTTTGTTGACAAAATTTTGAGGTTTTACAAGAGGGTAGTGGAGCAGGTTATGAGGACCCAGCAGCCATCAGCATCACCACAACCATCAGTATCAGTACAGCCACAGGTGCAGCCACAGTTATCGACAGAGCCACCGGCACAGGCTCAACCTCAGGTCCATCAGGGGTCCACTTCCATGGGATCAGTATCGTAGAATAGATCCGTTGGGTTCGATAGGGAGCAAAAGGACCTATTAGTGGAGTTCTAGAAGCTACGTCCCGGTACTTTTAAGGGGACTGGTGATTATATGGTAGTCGACAGGTGGTTCACATAGATGAATAAGCACGTGGACGCTACGGGGGCATCTGGGCCTAGGAGAGTGGCAATGGTAGTGCATTAGTTGGTAGGGCCAACCTACCATTGGTGGGAGATGATTGTGACTAACCCCACTATTGATCAGACAGTCATGACTTGGAAGGATTTCAAGATAAGGTTTTACAGTAAGTTTTTCTCCACGGCAAGGAAGAGGCAGCTGTAGTCAGAGTTCATCGACCTGAAGTAGAGGGCCATGACGATCACAGAGTATGAGCAGAGATTTATAGAGTTAGCTAGATTTGCTCCTACCTTCGTCATGGATGAGCAGTCCAAAGCAGACCGGTTTGTTCAGGGCTTGAAAGTGGAGATAAGAAAGATTGTGGCACCGTTTTAGTTGACAACCTTGATGGATGTTGTAGAGAGGGCGTAGCTCGTGGAGAGAGATTTGGAGTTTGAGAGGGTATTGAGGAGTAAAAAGAAGACCAAGTTAGAGAAGACCGCGTGACCTTCACAGAAGAAGTCAAGTAGACAGGAGGCACATAGAACACTTCAACCTCAGACCCAGACTCAGACTTACGATAGACAGCAAACCTGGCAGCCTCGACCGGGTTGTGAGACTGACGATCAAAGAAAGAGGGCTAAGAGACAGGGGTTATGTTTTGAGTGCAACCAGAGAGGGCATTTGGCTAGGAATTGTCCCACTAGAGCATTGACTCTAGCACCTTAGTAGCAGCAGCAGATTCATGGGCAGAGTGGTCGCTAGCAGTAGAGGCAGCAGCCAAAGCCCCAGACGCAGCAGAGAAATCATGCCTGACTGTATGCCGTAGACACTAAGATCGATTCCACCCCAAGAGTGGAAAGTACATTTCTTTTGTTTGGCGTCACAGAGCAAGTTTTGTTTGATTCGAGTGTCACTAGATCCTTTATTTCTAAGAACCTAGTGGATAGATTACAGTTGTGTAACACCCCACCTCCCAAGTCCCATCTTCCACGTCATTTGACAGTTCAATTCTCTTTGATCAACAATCTTGGGATGCCCGGGAGACGGGCCCGTGCTACATTTTCTTCTTAGACCCCAAATGCAATAGGGTTCCTGTGTACATTAGTCTATGTACAAAATGACATCATGGTAAATAAAATTCTTCATTTATTCATTCGACAATTCTGAGTATAATAATTCATTACAGCGTAAAATAAATTCAAAGCTGAAAATATATGATTTCACTTGGGTCGATGTGCCCTACATTGAAATAAATAAAAACTTTCAATGGGTAAATCTCCTCGGAAGCTGATCAATTTCCTGTTGTGAAAAATAGGGGGTAAGTTAAAAAGCCCAGTGAATCATTCCATCTATTTAATCCATTATTCCAACCAGACAATGCAAGTAGATCAAACACTTTTAGAGATTGATTCGATTCAATCAATATATTAATTCAGTCATAATTTAGACCGAACGGGAATACCCTCTGTGCTCCAGATCGAGGGAGAGAGATCAATTCTGAAACTCAAACCAATTTCTAGTGGGATCATTTTGGAAACCCGTTCCATGCTGGTGTCAGTATTGACAACCAGTTCCAATTCTACATGGAACACAGAAAGTCCCCTGTACCGGTACGTGGTTAAAATCTCATTTAATCTGACTTTTGTGTGCAAGAGCATAGTAAATAAATATTTCGATTTCTGATGTAGAAGATCGTACGAGACGCAACTACAGAGCATACTCTCTCAAACAGGAAGACGACTTTCGATTTCTCATGTAGAAGATCGTAGACGAAACTAAAGAGCATACTCTCTTAGTCATGCAACATGATGATTGAATGACATAAATGCAAAAAACAAGTATAAAAACATAAAAGATCAAGCTAACCAAACAAGCAAACATCATCTAAGTCAAAATAATAATTTAAAAGAAAGGAAAGAAACTCACCTTGAGATCGCTTCCTAAATTATTTGTAGCACTTCGTGGCTACTACTTCGCGAACTATTTAGAATAACTTAAGCATAGAAGAACTAGAACTAAGGTTGCTAAGAAGGAGGCAAAGAGAGAAAGCAAGAGGAATTTTCAACTCTTGTCTTTGGGATGAATGAAATGGGTGGAGTAGGGGGGTTTATATAGGGCTCTCTTCCAAATAGTGTCTCTATCTTTCCAATGTGGGATTATTCATTCCTACACATGCCCACTTTAACATCTCAACAAATGAAATATTTCATTAATGAATGCCTTTTTTTTACACATTACTTCTCTATGTATATTACCATCATACTAAACGAAATATTATTTTTATGAGTGCATCTAATAAATACTTTATGCACATACTTTTTTATATTAATATCATACTAAAAATACTATTTTCTTATTCAAATAGAGAAGTTTATATTTACCCAACAATTCTATATGTCTAATATTAATCAATGCATATTCGTTTATACTTCCATACTAACTAATTAATTGCATACCAATGACAAATATATATATGTGTTTATATTTAAATATATACGTATATGTGTTTTAAACTCAAATTTCGATTATTACGTCACTAAAATTTCTGGTATTAGAATTATTACATCACTAAAATTTCAGGTATTATAAGCTGGTAACAAGCCCATTGTCGATGACGTTAGACGTAGCCATACCTATCGGGGTTACCGTGAGTTCGAGGAGAGGTTGTAGATACAACTTCAGACTTGGAGAAAAAGCTAATTTCAGTCGACCTTTGTGCGCTTCATTTTCATGGATATGACGTGATATTGGGTATGGACTGGTTGACCCAATATCAAGCACAAATCAATCGTCAGAAACGAAGAGTGACGATGAGGCTACCTTCTGGTGAGGTATTGAAGATAGATGGGGATATGCAGAGGTTGCTAAGGAGTCCTATGTTAGCCATGCTATATTCTATAAAACAGAAAGATGACTTCAGGCAATTATTAGAAGAAGATATCGAAAAGCCTAGGGAAATATAGGATATACCTGTAGTGAGGGAATATGCGGATGTCTTCCCTAATGATCTACTGGGACTCCCACCACATAGACAATTGGAGTTCAAGATCAAATTACATTCAGGCACGGACCCCATAGCCATTCCATCTTATAGAATGCCACCTATAGAACTGATTGAACTGAAGACACAACTGGACAAACACCGTGAGAAAGGATTCATTAGACCTAGCGGCGAGTCACCATGGGGAGCCCCAATACTCTTCTTGAAAAAGAAGGACAGATCCATGAGATTATGTGTGGACTACAAGAGGCTGAACCAAGTAATAATCAAGAACAAGTACCCATTGCCCCGAATAGAAGATCTGTTTGATCAATTGAGGGGAGTTGCTCACTTCTCCAAGATTGATCTTAGATTAGGGTATCATCAATTGAGGATTAGGGAGTCTGACACCTATAAAACAGCTTTTAGGACTTGATACAGACATTTCGAGTTCACGGACATGCCGTTTGGTTTGACCAATGCACCAGCTGCATTTATGGACCTAATGAACAGAGTCTTCAGACAGTACTTAGACCAGTTTGTTTTAGTATTCGTGAACGACATTCTGATTTACTTCAAATCAGAGGCTGAACATAAAGAACACTTGCACATCATGTTGGAAACGTTGAGGAGAAATGAGCTATACACCATGTTTAGCAAGTGTGAGTTTTGGATGAAAAAGGTCAAGTTCCTTGGCCACATTGTCTCAGCTGAAGGGATATCAGTAGATCATGAAAAAGTAGAGGCGATATCAAATTTGAAGCGACATGCGACTATCACAGAAATCAGAAGCTTCTTAGGTTTAGCAGGATACTACCACAGGTTCATCCAAGACTTTTCGAAATTGGCTAGACCAATGACAAAATTAACTAGAAAGGGAGAGAAGTTCCTCTGGGATAATAAGTGTGAACAAACATTCCAAGAACTGAAGAAGAGGTTAACTTCAGCACCTGTTCTAGTCACGCCTACCCATGGTGTAAAGTACACCCTATACACCGATGCTTCGCTAAATGGGTTAGGTGCAGTTTTGATGCAAGAAGGGAAGGTAGTGGCTTATGCTTCAAGACAATTGAAGATTCATGAACAAAACTACCCTACCCATAACCTGGAGTTGGTAGTAATTTTCTTTGCATTGAAGATCTGGAAACATTACCTCTATGGGGAGAGTTTTGATCTATTCTCTGACCACAAGAGTCTGAAGTACATTTATACCCAGAAAGAATTAAATCTTCGACAGTAGAAATGGATAAAATTCTTGAAAGACTATGATTTTCAGCAGCACTACCATCCAGGCAAGGCCAATGTGGTGGCTTGTAATACCTCAGAATTTTGTCAAATAATTTAAAATAAATAAAATAAGTAAGTAAATTAATTTCAAAGATTTTAAGAAATTTTTAGTATAAATTGTGGGTTGGTACATGAAAAAATAAAATATATTAAAGATATAATATAAATTAGGCAAATAAGACTTTAATTTGATAATTAAATGAAAATTTCAATTTAATAGAATTAATTATGAAATTTAAAGAGTTGCTTAAGAAATAAATAGAAATAAAGTATATATACACATATAGGTTAATATGCATGAAATATGTATATAGAAAAATTTGTATAATTAAATAAAAATGTAGCGTACATGTAAAATAAATAAAACATTATATAAATATTAGTGTATAACTACATAAATTATTATCTAAAAAATGAAATATGAAATAAATAAAAATACATGAAAATGAAAAATGTAGGTTATTTAATTATTGGCATTAAATATATTAAAGAAATAGAAAAATATCAAATAAATGCAACTAGAAAGGGGAAAATAATAGCAAATTATCAAAATAGAAGAGAATATACAAGAAAATCAAGTTTTTATCAATTAGGGAGTGTCTAATTGACAAAATTCGGACAATAACATTATTAGAAAGCAATTTGGTAATTAGAAACTGCATCTAACGGTCCAAAACAAATCTGTAAAATCTAACGAATGAGATTGAAGTCTAAAACGACACCCAGGAGCACCGAATGAATGAGATCCAACAGCCCAGAAACGATCAAGCTGATCTAATGGTTTGGATGCATCTCATCTAATCAAGAATGACACAGGATTCGAGGCTCATTGTGTCAATCAGATCAGTGATCAAGATCTGTACGGTGTTCGAGATCCATCCACCGGCACAGATCAAAACTGCAGGAATCTATCACGAACGACACTGCGCTCGAGGAAACTCGGATGGTCGAGATTCGAGATAGCTCTGATCTATCACGTCGCTCGAGGCTCATCAAACGGCCCAGATCGAGGCGCTCTGAGGAGATCGCGAACTGATGCTCTGATCGAGGAAATCCGACGGTTCACGATCAACCCGCCTAATCTCAATCACGAATTTAGTGCTGTGATCGAGGAAATCTAACGGCCGACGTTCCATTCGCCCGATCCAATTACGAATGTGTGTCTCGAGGACGGTCTGACCATCTAGAGCAGATTCGTTAATCCGAGATCGCGAACGGAGTGCTGCGCTCGAGGACGATTTGAGCGCTGAGATTTGAGGCTCTGATAAATCCGTGATTCTCGTGTGAAACCCGAGGAAAATCTAACGATCCAGATTTCATCCGCACGATCAAAGTCCGCCTGCCGTGGTCGAGGATAATCTAATGGTCCAGATTTGATGCTCCGATTAAAAAATCGAGATAATATCGAAAAATCTGAATAAATACTTTAAAAATTCAAAAAATTAGTTTCTAAATTTCCAAAAATTTCCAAAAAAATTACTTGCTAATCTCCTATGCTTGGGGGGCATGAAATTCTAAAGAATTAGCAAGTTTCCTACAAGATAACACCACAAACTTGTCATTCTCTACCCTTTTGAACTCTATATAAACACCCCCCATGCTCACAATTCATCTCATCC
>JAJIYU010000213.1:0-60221 GCA_030144865.1 Tinospora cordifolia | reverse complement strand
GAGAGAGAGAGAGAGAGAGAGACTGTAACATACTTCTCACTAGCTACAAGAGCATTAATAATGTCATTCGAAAGCATTCCATGTTTACTCAGTATATCCCCATGCAATTCAGCCACTTCCTCTATCACCTCATGGTCACCATCACTTTTTGATGGTCGAGGCGTAATCCTTTGGGCCCACCGTCTGCGTCGCTCTTTGCTTTCATGAACGACTCTAACAAAAAAAATACATAGTTTACTTTTAGATCCTTAAAGATTTAATAAACAGATAATGACACCAAATAGATTCTTTACCATGATATTCAACTCAACTAAACTCTTCCCAACTAAATAGGGAGATTCTTTGCCATAGTAATCGTATGAATTTAGTTTTTAGAATATAAAAAATGAAAATTCATATGCTAAAGCAATATGACAAAGAATCACATCTGTTGGAACCTAAGCTTTTACACAGTACAAGTGAATTCAAGGATTATCATGCACAATTGCACATGGTTACACACAATCATTGGCTCACATTCTAACCTTTCACAATTAAGGCATAATACCCAACCAGAAGTTTTATCAGTAAATCTGTTAGTAGTTGAAGGGCATTGCTAGATTGGTGATAACTATTGTCTTTCGGTTTATAGAAGTCATCAATTAGAAAATGGGGGCAGCTTCATGTTAACAACCACACTAGTCAGCAAAAGGATCTTTCCTATTATAGAGATGCCAAAAAGGATGTGCACTCTACTAGTTCACTGGGTGGAAACAGATAAAAGAAAACTGGACCACGATGATAATGTCACGTCCTATGAAGAAATAGAATAAGTATCTTCTTTAGTTCCCAATACTGCCAGATCATAAGATATCAAAAATAGGAAACCTCAAGCTTTAAATATTACAATAAGCTCCTGCCAAGGTTGCACATCAAGCACTCAGGCAACCTTAAGGAATGAAAATAAAGAGCATCGAATAATTAGAAGCATGCAGTGACTTGAAAATGAATCATAGAAAGCTAAGACAATGGTTTCTCTTCTACCCTGCTCATGCTCTGACAATGAACTCAAAGAATACCCAACTTCGTCTTTTAAAAAATTACAGAACCACAATACCGAACAAGAGTACAGAACATGTAGAGGTTATGTGGCAAAACATTGACAATCCATAAGCATTTCCAACATTGATGCAAGCACGTTTAATGAACAAGGGGACCACTCAATTGATCCTGGACAAAATACCAGAAGGAGTGGTCACATCATGCAACCTCCAGCAAATAGAGAGATTATGTCTAATCAGGATCATTAGAGAATATGTCTAACATGGAAGTTATTGTCAGCAATAATGGGTTGCAAGAAAATTTTCCTAACTTCAATTTGACGTCCACTTCCCACTTCAGTAGTAAAAAAAGGAAATAACTTGTGAAAGTTTGTTAAAATTCAAAAAATTTTAAGCCATGACGTTTAGTTCAACCAGAGTGGCCAAAATCATTGACTATGATTTTGAGATTAAATATACTTAACTCCGCTAGAATCGTGTTGCAGATGCCCTCTCGAAGATAAGAGAACGACACACACCAGCAATAGCAGCACTAACAGTCCATAAACTCTTGGATTTTGCAAAATTGGATGAAGAATCCTCGCCAGTCAGCAACTTCATCGGATTATAAATGAAGTACAAACTGGTGCGTTCCTTTGGGCCTAACAATTTTCATATCAACATGGGCATCTCATGTACAAGGGCAGAATGGATTTACCCAAGACATCATCCTTGATTCCCAAGATTCTACATGTGTCTCATAACAGTGTAGTAGGGGGATATTCTGATTTTCTACATACTCTCAAACAGGCGCACATGATATCTATTGGGTGTGTATGAAATAAGATGCAAACAGTTTGTTGAGCCGTAAGCCATTTGTCAACAGTGCAAGCATTAATCCTTCAACACCAGTAGGCCTCTTACACCCACTGCCAATGCCGCCAACAAGCATCTGGGAGGATTTGGCAATGGATTTCATTGAGGGGCTCCCAAAATCAGTGGGTTATGACTCTATCCTTGTTGTTGCTGATAGATTTGCAAAGGAAGCCCATCTTATTCCACTAAAACATCCCTTCACTACTCCTCAAGTTGTTGCCATGATGCCATCTTCATTCACAAGGTGATTCACTTGCATGGCGTTTTGTGCCCCATCGTTTCTAATAGAGTCAAAGTTTTCATTAGCACTTTTTGGACAGAACTATTTTGCTTACAAGGCACATAATTCAACTGAAGCACAGCATGCCACTCCTAATCGAACGACCAATCTAAGGCCATCAAGCGTTGTTCGGAGACCTACTTGCATTGTTGCTCGTGCGCAGAGACAAAATAGTGGAGTTTGTGGTTACCATGGGGGAAGTTTTGATATATTACCTTCCATAGCTCTACAAACATGTCCTCCTTTTGTGTGATGTGTAGTCGAGACCCGCCGCCAATTGTTTGTTTTGGGTCACAACCCACTCCCACCATAGCTGTTGACCAACAGCTACAAAATTGTGAGGCTATCTTAGATGAGCTCAAGTATCATTTGTCCCGCCTCCAAGCAAAAATGAAGGCTGATGGTGATAAGTACAAACCAGATGTTGAATTCCAGGTAGGTGACATGGTGTATTGAAATTACGACCTTACCTGTGCATTCTTTGGCTCACTGTATGAATGAAAGGCCTATCTCCTATTTTGGGCCCTTCAAGGTGTTATAGCAAGTGGGGACAGTGTCTTATAAATTAAAGCTTCCTTCAACTAAAAATTTGCACCCAGCTGTTCATGTTTGACAAATCAAAGCCTTCGTGCGCACCAATATACAAGCTGTCCCATTGCCTCCAGCTCTAGGAGCTGATTTGGAGTGGCTGGTGGAACCAGAGAGGTTGTTGGGCATGCGTAAACTGAAGCATTGATCCTATGGAAGGATTTGCTGCGTTCAGAAGCTAAGCTACATGGAAACAAGCACGGGTCATTCAACAGCAATTCCCTACTTTTCACCTTAAAGACAATGAATCTCAAATGGAAGGTAATAATAAAGGCCCACTATTATTCATTTTAGAAAAAACAAGAAGAGTAAGAAGACACATGACAAACATTTAAAAGGGAAAACTTATTGTGTGGTACAAACTATACATATGTTTGTTAATTTGTAGTTGATGTAGAGTATGGATGAGGTAACACCAATTGTAACGGGGAGGAATTTTGATTGTACTTTGTAGAGTGTTTCCCTCTCTAATTGGAAACCTGCAACCCATCTTTACTGTAATAATAAAAATCCCCATCCCAATTCTCTCATCTTAATCCTTCTGTTCCTCTTACCACCCCTTTCTTTCTCCTTCTCCAATTGGGTTCTCATCAACAAACCTTTGAGTTAGCTATTTCAAAAGGAATGTATCTTCATCCAACATGATGTTCCCGCCAATCAATGCCTCACGGTTGCCTCCTCCCACATGACCAGTACTGCTCTCCAATGGTTTCATTGGTTGCAAACCACAAACCAACTCACCTCTTGGCTTGCTTTTGCTCACGACCTGGAAATCTGTTTTGGCTTTTTTTTTTTTTTTTTTTTTTTTGGGAGGGGAAAGCAGCTCTCTACAAACTCCACAATTTCAGCTTATATATGGTGGAACTTGAAGCTCTTTCCAAACACATTACAGGCCTCTCCCACCTGAATTTGCTAAATTTTATTTTTGTCGATATTGAAGGACGACATGCTTAAACCCCAAAAACTTCATGAAGCCATGGGCATGGCTAAGCATGTGGAGGATAAACTCAACTCTACCAAGTCCACATCTTCTTGTATTCCTTCTTCACGACCAAACACACCTTTCTCCCCTATCCCTTCTCCTGTCATCACCAACACTGCAAAAAAATCAACCCCATCCCTAGCCATTCATCTTCCCTACCTATGTGTCATCTCTCTAAGCCTAAGATGGCCGATCGCTTTGAGAAGCGCCTTTGTTATAACTGTTATCCAAAGTTTGTGCCAGGTCATGAGTGTAAATCAGCTCAATTCTTATGTCTCTTAGCATCTGAGGCTGATGCAGATTTGGAATATTCCACTAAGTCATGCCTCTTGTCGATTGTCCCAACACATAAACAACGACAACTGAAGTCGTGACGGTGGCAGATACTCCAACAATTCCTTTCCACGCCTATGCAGGCTATATGGTGCCTTTGACACTCTGTTTCAAGGTTTAAATAAAAGGTCGGCCTGTTATTGTCTTAGCTAGTAGTCGGTCCAAGTACGACTTCATTCAATCTCAGATTGCAAAGTTTTTAGGCCTCACAGTTTAGCCCACCGAATCATTTAAGGGCTACTGTTGGCAATGGACAGCCCCTTGATTGCGCGAACCTGTACCAGGATACCTGCTTGCGCTTGGGCTCTTACGAGTGCTTGGTCGACTTATTCTTGTAGTTAATTTACAGAGCATACATTGTCTCGGATGTCCAGTGGCTAGCCTCTCTTGGACCAACCTTATTTGATTATCATGAGCTCTACATGGAGTTCACGCATCGGAATACTCCAGTTTTCCTCACTGGCATACACACTCCCTCTTGTTCATAATTATCTCTCACTTAGTTGAAAAGATTGACACATACTGATGCAGTTGCCCAATCCTTTCACCTTTCTATGGCAACAATTCTCTCTAATGACTAATTACTCTACCAATCATTTCTCCTCCATCTTTTTGGTGCTCAGGCATTACTTATACAACAGTATCCAAGATCTTCTCCACACCTTCACTGCCACTTCCAAGATCAAAAGACCATTGCACTCCATTCCTACTGAGTACCGCCCCTGTTAATGTGAAACCTTAACAACAAATATTTCCAAAAAATCTAAGATCAAAAGAATGGTTCATGATATGCTTTGCAACGTTATTATTTGCCAACAAGCCAATTCTCTTCAATTTTATTAGACAAAAAGAAGGATGGTTTATCGCATTTTTGCATGGATTACAAAGCCCTTAATCTTGCGATGATCAAAGATCAATTTTCAATTGGAAGAAAGGATGAAACTTTTTTTTTGAGAAGAAAATTTAGAATAAATTACTAATAATTAGCTACCAGATGAGGAATCTGGACAGCTACAAGGTTATATGGAATACAAAATGTAATGTCAGCTGTCAATCTAGTCCCCAAAGCTATATGTTGAGTTTTGTAGTGTAGATCCAAGTACAAAATAAAATATTAGATCTTTTTCAAGTTCTAGTGACATTTTTACAAACATTGTTAAAGACTCTACTGTTTCGTTCCTCCCATATACTAAACCATATAGCAAAAATTATAATTCGTCTGCATACGGTAGTAGTCTTGTTCTAATTGTGCTCTTCCTCCTGCACTTCTTCCTCTATCATCGTTGGCTTGATAATGTGGCATCCCTACTGCCACCTATTTTAGAATTCTGTCAAGAATCTACAGCTGCTGAAAAGATGCTTTGTCGTCTCCTCGCTACTCTTGCATAAGCAACACATGGACTGTTGCAAATAGTTGTTAGGTAGATTCCATTGCATAATTTTAACAATATTTAATTTATTAAGGAAGATAAGTCACGCTAGAGTCTTGGCTTTGGTAGAGACTTTTGTCTTCCAAATTAGGTGGGCTTGTTGGAAGAGAATGGTGTTAATCCTATTGTTATCCAGTTGTTTGGTAAAGGATTTCACTATGAAGGTGTTGTCTTTTTCCCCCATCGATTCCGCTTTATCAACATCCTCTAATGGCTGATAGGTCTACAACAAGTTTATAAGGTTTGTGACTCCTTAGACCTAGCTCTCCCTGATGTTCCTGTTGATATGCACATTCCACGCCTAGCTCACTCTCCCTCCTTCCCTGGTATGATGTATGAACTTTGATATAGGGGTGTTATGTCTATCTGACAGTTTATAAAGAGTTAGGAAAAATGTCCTTTAGGCTATCAGTTCCACACCATTTGTCTTCCTAGAATGAGGCCCCTTCTCCATTGCCCACTTTCCATCACAGATGAGTTTTGAACAGTGGGTACAAGGCTACAATATATTTTCAGGGAGACCTCTTGCTGCATTTTTGGTTCACCCCCGCCTCTCTTCCTCTAGCTTACTGTCCATGGATACTTTTGATATTTGGGCCCATACCGTTCCTGGCTGCTTATACAACCTCCATAACCATTTTTCCATCAAGGCCTTGTTTCTATTTATAATGTTCCCCACACACAATCCTCCTTGTTGGATGTCACGGCAGACTTGGTCCCAAATGACTAAATGTTGTCCCTTCTCCCTGCCTTCCGGCTTCCAAAGGAACCGATGCAAGCTCTATTCAACTCTACTTGCAACTCCTTTGGGCATTTTGAAGATAGATAGGAAATATGTTGGGATAGCCTCCAAAACAATTTTCAGAAGCAGTAGTCGACCTTATCTAGATAAGTAACTCCCTTTCCAGCCTTCTATTCTCTTTGATACTGTTTGGATCACCGAGTTCCAGAAATCTGATTTGTTGGGGCTGCCCCAAATATTTTAAGGATCATTTCCCCACTAAGACTTTCAGAGTTGCAACCAGGCCTTCAATCTTTGCCGCTTCCATATTGATGCCTGCCGACTGGTTTTTTGCCATGTTTATAGATAGACCTGATATGACGCACAAAGCATGCAGGGCGTCCATTACCTTATCTATTTCCTTGCTGTCATTCTTCATGAATTTCAAGCAGTCGTCCACAAAGAGGAGGTGGGTTAGATGGATATCTTCCTTTCCTATTTTCAGACCTTCAATTTTTTGCTTTGCTACTGCCTTCTCCATTATTCTTGTGAAAGCATCTGGTACAAGCGTGAATAGGAAGGAGGAGAGTAGGTCTTCTTGCCTTAGGCCTCTTCGTCCTCAGGATTTCCCCTGCATCGCCCGTTGATGAAAATAGAGTAGGTGAGTGATGTCAAGCTGGCTTTGATCCACTGTCTCCATTTGTCACCAAAACCTTTTGCCTTCAACACGTAATCTACAAAACCCCACCTGACTGAGTCAAAGGATGAACTTCTTGACAAGCTCTTTGGTGCTCAAGTTTTTCCCAAATTGGATATTCACATTAGTTATTATCAACTTAGCATCCATTCATCAAATGCTTATGAGACGACTTTCCACACTCATGAAGGCCATTATGAGTTCCTAGTTATACCTTTCAGGCTTTTCGATGCCCCTTCTTTATTCCAACTATCATGAATCAAATTTTTGCAAGAGTTTTTGCTTATGCGCGTCTTAGTTTTCTTTGATGACATTCTTGTCTATGGATCCTCTTGGGACCTCCATCTTAAACATTTGTAGGTTGTGTTTGATAATTTGTGCGTCAATCATTTCTTTGCAAAGCTTAATAAGTGTGATGTTGGGTCTGAGCAACGCTCCTATCTCAGCCATATAATTTCCCCAATGGTGTGGCTCTTGAGCCTAACAATATAGTTGCAATTAGAGAATGGTCAGCTCCTACCAATGTGAAACAACTTCATGGGTTTCTCAACCATGCCAAATACTATCACAAGTTTGTGGTGCAATTTGCTCCATTGTGGCTCCACTTACCAATCCATCATGCAAGGATGTGTTTGTACAAGACAATTATAGATCAACTACATCTCAAAGTCTAAAGTCTACTTTCATATAAACACCCACATCAATGTTGTCCAATCCACCATTCCCAATACTTATAGATGCTTTTGATTCAAGTGCTAATGTTGTTTTATCACAAAATGGCCATCTTATTGTCTAATTTAGTAAGATGTTATGCCCCTCACTAAAAAAGGCCTTTGCTTATGTCGAGTCTTTGCCATTTCAGAGGTTATTCGTAAATGGCATCAATATCTTCTCCTCTGCAAGTTTTGCATTGTCACCAACCATCGACGCCTTTGTATAATACCATTAACACCCCCAAACAACAATGCTCGCTCACCAACCAGTTCAAGCATGATTTTAGGGTTTAATACTAGCCCAAATGTTGGTCGATGCCTTATCCCATCTTCGATGGCCCCTTCCATACTTTACAATACCTCTCAAAGCCTATACTCTAATTTTCAATAAATTGGGGGATTGCTTTAATCTAATTCAGTGGGTGCCTCTCTTTTTCATGATATCAACTCCAAACCAAATTCTTACCCAACTGTATGTTGAGGGACAACTTCTCTTGTTCATGGTTGGATCTTTATTAATGGAGCTTCAGTTTGGCCATCCATCATATCCAAGAATATCAAAGTTCCTCGATTGGGAGCCTTTCTAAAATATTGTGGCTAATGTCTCATATATTGTCAACTTTTTATTGGTTGAATATGCGGCAAATTGTCAAGAATTTCATTGCCAATTGTCACACATGCCAAGAGGTCAAACCATTCAACAAAGCTCCACAAGGTTTACTGAAACCTCTTTCTACTCTAGACAAAATTTGGATTTAATTTCCCTTGATTTTATCACCTATTACATTCATCAGTTGAGAAGCGCACCATTTTGATGGTAGTGGATCATTTCTCGAAACATGCCCACATTTGTGTTATGGTTTCCAATACTATAGCCCCTACTATTGTTGAAGTTTTCATAAAAGAAATTTTTCATCTTCATGGATTGCATCCTCTTATAGAGTATATCTCCATAGAGCTAACCTATTTATATGCTCTGTCTTGGCCTTACGCACAAGATATTATTACAAAAAGGGATGAACAAAAATTGAGGGCTCCGATTCAAAATTGTCTTGATTCATCTCCCCATGAAGAATTGCCAAAACACTAATAGAGCCAGAAGTGCCCCTTGTTTCAAGGAGAGGACCCTTTCAGATTGTTGAACACATTGGCCTGTGGCAAACCAATTGGCTCTTCTGGATTATGCCTGTATTCACAATGTTTTCCACATCTTCTTATCAAAGAAGTGTATTGGCAACCCATCAATAAATCATGCTCCTCTACCCTAGATTTTCCTGGGTTCTTGCCTAGATCTTTCGCCAGCTGTTATTATTGGCCATGGCCAAATTTAACAGCAAGGTTGGCCTGTCACGTAGCTTCTAGTGCAATGGCAAGGACAGTTCGAATTTGATGTTACCTAAGAAACTTCATCCGACTTTCAAATGGATTAACTTGTGTATAACATTGAGGACAAGATTCCTTTGGAAGTATGAGGCAATGACGCAAACACATCTAATGAACAAGGGGACCACTTAATAAATCCAAGCCAAAAGATGTCAAAGACTGGTGACATCATGCTGTTTCCAGAAAAATTGAGAGGTTGTGCCTAATTGAGACCATTAGAGAATATGTCTAATTGTGGTAATAATTGTCAGCAATAATGGGTTGAAAAAGAGAATCATGTTAGTTAGGAATGCATCAGGATAATGTTATGATTTTGCACTATGTAGGCCTTTATAATGATCGATGAAATGATGGGGAACCAGAGATCAACTTTCCCTTCATTCAGCTTATTCTTTCATCCGTTTCTTCTCTGATTCTTTAATCATTATCCTTTCCCTTTTCTTTTCTTCTATATTTTTCCTCTCCTCACAACATGTATCATACAAGGTCTGCAATTCAAGTCTCATTATTGTTGTTATTATTTTCCTTCACTTAAGGATTACTACCTCTTTTATTTAAATTGAAATGGTTTGTGCATGGTCACCATAAAAGAATATTAATAGCTGTGACAATCCACCAAATGCATCTGAATGCAATGAAAACATTACCAAAGAGTTCAAAACACAGATTAAACTTGAGCCAAGAGATTATTCTCTCCTTTTTTTTCTTATTTCATTGACAAACATAATCAGAATCCTCAGAATTGCAAACTAGGCTGGCAGATAAACAATATTCAATTTGGTTTATCCTTCCACCGTTAGGATTCTAGAGAAGCAAAACCTAAGATTTGTTGCAATTGGAATCTCTAGGATCACAAATTTGAATCATAACATAACCAGAGCCAAAACCGACTGCAGTATGAATGGGCATTAACTACTAAAATCGGCAGTATGAATGGGCGTTAACTACTAAAATCGGAGATTCTTCAATTACTTCCAATTTAAGATGCAAAACCATCGCGAGAAGACATGCAAAAAATACTTATCAAGCTTAAGACCGTGCACATCATAAGCGAGCAGAAAAAAAGGGCGATTAAGACGCTATGCAGTAATTAACAGACTGATACCTGTTCTTATTTTCTCTCTGAATCTTCCTCATCTCTTTGTCTTGTTCAAGACCCTGAACAAGAGGAAAACTTCTATTACTGAGGCAAATAAAATGCAAGAGAAACTACAGATGCGTGTGTGCGCGCGAACCTGTTGCGCTGTGAACTCTTCGGGAGCATCGGAGTCATCGGAGTCTCTTTCCGCCATAGCTTCCAATCCAAGCCCTCTACGAGAGCTCCGCTTCAATATTCAAGTAGAATGGGAGTAACAAGCGAGAACTGCAAACTTCACACCTCCAGCTGTTACTTTGACACACCGGTTGAAACGTAGAGTTGTCGGGTAATCGCAGGAACTGTGAGAGCCGAAGAAGACAGCGGCGAGGGAACTTCGAATTAGGTTTGTTCCTCGCTATTCCTCAACTGTTGTTCTAAGGCCCAAATTTCAATTTTGCCCCCTGTAATTGCTTAAAGGCCACCGCGGATCTTTGGGTCAACGTGTCATTTCGCGTCACAAAAAACCCAAAGAAAAAATTACAAAAAAAATAATAAAGTTCGTATGGAAGGAGTCACGTGCGCCGCAACCCACCACCAGTTAATATTACACCGGAAGCAAACCATGCCTATGGCTTTGCTTTTTGGTGTTAATATTCTTCCCAGGGCTCGGTGTCGCTGGTGAATTTGCGAAGTTTGCCTTTTCAGTGAAGGTGGCACTCTACTAACCGATCTCTTTGGCATTTTCTCGTTCTCTATTCTCTGTAAAAATTCCTTCTTTGTTTCACTTCAATCTTATTTCAGTTTTTTAAATAAATATTTGATTTTTTCTAAATCTGGGGTGATTGATTTGCCATATGCGAGTCATTGATCTCGAGAATTGGAGTCCTTGCGATTTGAATGCACTGGGTATTTGATTAACAAACAATAACAATTTTCTTTTTTTTTTTTTTTTCTCGTGGGCCATTAGAGCTTGGATGTGATTATGGGAAGTTCATCAGCTGTTCGATCAAATGCCCAAGAGAGAAGTAACTTCAAACGTCATAGAACATTGTGTTACAATTTGTGCCCAATTACTATTCTGAACTTGTTTCAAGATCTCGACCAATCCTTCGTTTATGGTTTTGCGTTCTATATAGTGATCACTGCGCAGTTTCTTTCTTCCAGATGCACTAGTCATGAGTTCATTGATCATGATAAATTCTTCCTTGTTATATAGCAGATGTCATCAACTCCAATTTCATGGAATTTTGATGAATTTCTTGAATCTTATTAGCAAGTGCATGACAATTAAAACACCTTCTCTTTGCAAAGAGCAGGCTTTAACATTGCAAAATCCAAATCTCAAATTAGCCATTGATATATCTTCTATTATCACTTAATAACTCCCTTAATGATTTTATTTTACTGGGATTTTTGTTCTTTTCAAGGGCCACTAAGTGATATTTGAAATATTGTACTAGGGTACCATGTCCTCCTCGTCCCTTGATTTACATGAAGATGCAAAATGATGATGCTAGTCCGTTAATCACTCAACCTCCCCTTTCTCTTCCTGTTGCAAAGTAGTAACCAATGTGAGTTTATCCAAATACAACATGGGCTAATTGTTCTCTCTCTCTCTCTCTTTTTTTTTTTTTTTCTCTTTGCAGTTGTTATATCGGAGATGGCAAGAGGTGTTGTTGGCGATAAATGGTCAATGCGAATTTTATGGTTTTGTGCAATTGGCAGTGCAATTGGTATGGCTTGCATTATTATTTTTATAAACATATAGCGTCATTTGGTGTGTAGTATAGGATTGCATTAGGGATCTGAATAGGATTTGATCAAATAGGATACAAGGAAGTAATATTGTGTTTGGTGGTGTGTTTGGAATTAAAACTAAGAATTGATTAACTTTTTGTTTGAATTAAAAATAGAATAAAATTTAAAAGAAAATACAAAACATATGCAATGAAGAAGAAGGAGAAGCTTTAAAATAAACCCCAAGTTGAAACCCACCTTAATGTTTGGGGTTGTGTAATCCTCCTATTATGGACCTAGGACAACAATTACCTATCCAAGTGTTTCCCAAACATGGGATTAGGAGTAAAAATATTCATAATCTCATTATGTCTTGGGCTCCAAACAGCCACATAGTGTTTACTTATTTTCCTATTTCTTGCTTTTAGGTGACACAGTATTTTCTTTCCTTTGATAACTTCATCATTTATGCTACATATGAAAGAGACAATGCAGTATTCATTATTTTCTCTATATCTGGGAACTATCCCTAATTGATTTCAAAAGAATAAAAAATTGGACATTTACATAAAGTAACATTTGTAGCCAGGTGGCTCCGTCCTAGTATGTGTTGCACAAACTGGTGAACATGGATGTTTTCCCATTGATTTAAAAAAAAAAAAAAGATGAAAAAAAAAAAACATTGAGCTATATATCTTTAGGTCAATGAATGGAGCCTCCTTTAAGTTTTGCCCTTCTTCTATATTGGTTCAATTTTAAACTAGTGGAGAAAGCTAAAGTAATATGCGTGATTTATGTTCATTTCCGCAATATATATGTGTGCAATATTTAGAAAAAGTTGACATTTTGCTGTCCCACTCTATTACTTTTTAATTTATTTTCATTTTTATTATGATTGTCTTCTTCATCGTAATCCCTATATCGTAATCTTGTAACTTTTGCTCAATTTTTTCTCTCTAGGGCTCTGGATGGTTGGTGTGGAAAGACAAGCACAAAATAGAGAAAGGATGTTGGCTGAAAGTTTGAGGGCTATGGATCAAGGTTCAGATGGACAATCTAGTGGTGAAGAAGTCTAAATGCAGTGGCACATGAGCTTCATTTGTTTTATTGGCATTTTCCATTCTCGTCCTTTTATCTCAAATCAGAACATTAAGTTTAGGTACCGAGTGTCCATTATTCTTGGAAATTGATGGATGTAGCAAACTTTTGGGATTATAATTTATGTTTTTTTTTCTTTTTCTATGTGAATGAGAATATGCTATAAGATGCTTGTGATTTATTTTGCAATTGTCCAATGCTAATGATACTTCATCTCCCTTTTTTACTGCACATCTGGTCTTGTTGCTCCATGGTATTCTTCCTTTAACTTTCAGCTCAAAAAAGTGTGCTCTTCACTGAGCAGCGTATGATACATTGTTATTTATATCATAAACTGAAAAAAGTAACAAAATGTTTATTCTTTGAAAAGTCTTGTTTTGCTACTCAGGATCTTGGGCACTAGGTGGAGTTGGTCAACTGATCGGGCTACGTGGGCCTGCTTTTTCCATCATGAGACATCCACTTCTACAAGCTTGATCAATGTGTACAGGAAATTGTTGAAGAGAAGCAGGAGTCAAGACCAGCTGAATCAAATCCATGCTCAGATGCTTGTGAGTGGTTTCTACAAGGATGATGTTATGATGACAAAGCTTTTGAATCAGCCTTCTGGGAAAGGAGGACCAATAAATGTTCCCTTGGCATCAAACTGTGCAGAATCACCAAAAGCACTTTTGTGGACTTCCATGATAAGGGTTTATTCATGCTTTGGACCTTTTAGAGAAGGCATTGCATTCTATGCACAAATAAGACATCAGTTCTCCCAGCCTAGTAACTTTGATGTCCCTTTTGCACTGAAATGTTGTGCAATGCTTAAAGCTCTCTTTGAAGGAGAGCAGGTTCATGCTGATGTTGTCAAGCTAGGCTTTGTTTCGGATGTTTTTGTCCAGACTGCACTGCTGGACATGTATGTGAAATGTGGTGATGTGGAGACAGCAGAGCAGGTGTTTGATGAAATGAGAGTCAAAAGTGTGGTTTTTTGGACAGCCATCATTGCAGGATACTGTAAATATGGACTCTTGAGCAAGGCTAAGAGGCTGTTTTATGCAATGCCTGCTAGAAACATTATTACTTGGAATGCTATGATTGATGGGCTAGCTCGATTCGGGCGTATGGAAGATGCAGAGCGGTATTTTGATCATATGCCACAAAGAAATATAGTGTCTTGGACCATCATGATCAATGGTCACTCGAAATCGGGTGACCTCAGAAAGGCAAGATTGCTATTTGACAAGATGAACTTGAGAGAGGTTGTAGCATGGACGGCAATGATATCGTGCTATGTTGAGAATGGTGAACCAGGTGAGGCCATTAGGCTTTTCCATGAAATGCTGACAACTAATTTAAGGCCAGATGAAGTCACCATGTTGGCTGTAATATCTGCTGCTGCACAATTGCGAAGTTCGCATCTATGCGCATGGATTGAGAACTGTGTTAATAATGGAGGATTTGGGTCTGATACCCGCATCCTAAATGCAATTACAAACATGTATATGCAATGTGGGATCGTGCAGAAAGCGTTTGATATATTTCAGAAGATACCCAAGAAAGATGTCATTTCCTACAACTCCATGATAACAGGTTGCGCCACTCATGGGAAAGCTGAAGATGTTTTTAACTTGTTTTCCATGATGACTAGAGCCAATATTAGACCAAACAGCATCACCTTCATAGGAATTTTGACTGCTTGTGCACATAGAGGATTGGTGGAGGAAGGCCGGAGTTACTTCGGTTTAATGCTTGATCTTGGCTATGTAGTACTGAAATCCGAGCATTATGCATGCATGGTGGATTTGCTTGGTCGAGCAGGGCATTTAGATGAAGCCTTCAGCCTCATCTTGAGCATGCCCATTAGACCTGAAGCTAGCACATGGGGAGCTTTGCTTGGGGCATGTAGGATTCATGGGAATCTTATGTTGGCCGAGGTGGTGGCTCAAAAGCTGTTTAAAATAGAGGCTGAGAACCCGGGAAATTATGCAGTTCTTGCGAATATGTATTCAGAAAAGAGAATGTGGGATAAAGCAGCTACTGTGAGGAGAGTTATGGAGAAGAAGAAGATGTTCAAAACTCCTGGAAGTAGTTGGACCGAATCGTTAACCATTTGATTTCTCTGATGATATAATGTGGATTTTTGACAAACTTAGTTCTGATTTTTTTGATTAAATTGAAAAATAGGCACTGAAAATTATTATTTTATAGACATATCATGACAAATATTATTGAGAGATGATTACGATTAGAATTGCACAAATATTTTGCGATATTGACGAAAATAAAACGAAAGTTTATTTTTATCGTTTAATGAGTCTTACAGCATTTAAATATAAAATAATTATAAAATAAATTATTTGTTTGACATTATATTTTTTTTCACATTAAAGATGTTTTTAGAGTATTACTCACAGTTCGACAATATATTTATTTTCACATTGAAGATGTCTTGGAGTATTACAGTGTTAAAGTGTTGCTGCAAATATATATATATATATATATATATATATATATATGTGTGTGTGACTATGATTATATGTAAATATGAATTTTATAAAAGATCATGATGGATAAAAAAAATTGAATATAGACAATGTCCTTACTGACAAAAGTAATAATTTTGATAAGATGCATGTACTATTAAATGATTGATTTTTATCTCAATAAAAATATGTTAAAATTGATAAAGTAAATTAATAGAAATTGAAATATGATTCATAGTCACAAATAACACCTTATATTTTACTTATATTGATAATACATGAGCAAATTGTCCTTGTAAATTATTTCATTCCTTGTTTGCCAGTGCTAGAAATTTATTTCACAATATGATATGAATATAAGTATATTATAATTAAAAACAATAATTTATTTCACACAAATCTATTTATACTTTAGTATATATGTGGCCAAGTTAGTTTTTAAACTTCAATGACATATTTGCATGATGATTACATAATTCTATAATTACATAAATATTAAGATACTTAACGCCTATAACTTCCCATTATTTATGCATGACTAGCTATTCATATTATATAACCTTAAATTATAATGCATAGATGAGTATTCAAATTACTTTGTCACATAACTTTTTCGGCTTACACGTAATAATTTATTTTTATCAAATTATTTGTCATGTAAGAATTCGATAATTATATTAATAGACGACGAGAGAGTATGATAAAAAATACAACTTAAATTTTAAAATATTGATTTCTCTTATGTTTTTTATATTTTAATCCAGTTGATATTTTTATTTGGGATTTTAGTTTATTTTTTATTCTGTAACATAAATTAATATATATGAAAATATTTTATCATTTATAACTCTTATAAATTTAAATAAAGTAATATGAAGGTTTGCAAATATTTGATTCAATAATCAATAAGTAACAACAGAACCGCTACCATTGCCTTGGGAGTTGGGCCACAGGGACGAAGAGCCGGGCTACTGGAAAACGAACGAGCATTACAGAGGGCATCGGCCACCGGTGGCGATACGGGTTTTCAAGTTTGTGCTTGTCATTTTGATCTCTCGCTCTCGTCTGCAAATTACGTAATTTTGAAAGTTTCAATTTATGGGGAGAAGGAACCCTAAAATATATTGCAACGGAAAAAGGGTAACTATCTTGGGGGTATTACAGATTTCTGCTTCTATTTGCAATTGTGAAAAAAGTAGGCAGAAATTGAAGTATGGATGGTAAGCGGCGGTTGCCGCCATGGATGTCGCGTGCTAGCAACCCCGACCAAAACGATGAGAAGGATCCATCATCACGGGAAGTTGTTCTTCTGGGTAAAAGGGTCAACAAAGAGAAAGAAGGTCCGGAAGCTGATTCGAGTTTGCTGCCAAAGCATGGAGAGAAGAATAGCAGTGGAGGCGATTTGCAACAGAAAGAGAAGAGATTTAACGCCAAAAAGAAAATTCAAAAAACAGTTGCACCTCGAAAGAGGCGCAAGGTGACAAGCAAAGAACTCGATAATGGAGAGGAAAGAAAAGCTTTATCTTCAAATGAAGACGACGAGGAGCTGACCGTGGAGGATCTTATGGACATTGCTAAAGAGGTTTGTTTTCTCATTGATCGTTCTTTAATTTCTCTTGTTCGAGTGATTCGTGTTTTAATGGCTGAATACATCTGCGACTCTGCGAGTAGTTTTCTGGAAAATGTTGAAAATTGTCTATTGTTTGATGTGACATCAAAAAAAATTTAAGAAAAGTTAGTTATAAGTATTTATTTTTATAAAAAATTAATAATTTTAAAATAAGTGGGCTTTCCTAAACTTTTTAAAATTTATTCGCATAATCTTTAGGTTGTGTTTAGTTGCTAAGAAATTTTTTTTTGAGAAAATATTATTTTTTTAAGAAAATATTGTTGAGAAAATATTCTTATAATTGTTTGGTTGTTTGATTGGACATGAGAAAATTTAATAAAAATTAGTTATAGGTAATTATTTTTTAAATTGATGTATAAAAAATTTTCTCGTGTTCTCACGAGAAAATTTTATTTTCTCACTCTTTAGGCTGAGAAAATTATGGTGAGAAAATGGTGGAGGCGAAAAAATTTTTAAAATTTTTTTCTCACCCTTTTGTCCGTCCAAACAGCGAAAAATATGATTTTCTCAATAAAATTAAAATTTTTTCGAAAAAATATCTATTTTCTGTGCAACCAAACACAACCTTAGTAACTAAAACTGAAAAAAAGTAAATTTTTATAAAATAAAATAAAATATTTTTAAAGAAAAATTTTATTTTCTCGTAAACTCAACCCATCTTAATTTTTTTTAATCAAACATCAATCCAAATAGTATAAATAAAAAAAATAAAATAAAAAATTGATCACAATGTTTTAATAATCTTTTTATGATTTCTCTTTATAACTGCTAAATTGAGAGCTAAGCGCAGGCATAGTTATAACAACTAAATTTTACGACCATGTTCTTCTCTATTTGCAGTATGTTGAGATGGCCAATAACGAGAAGGAAGCTCAACATCAAAGGGAGGCACCTACATTAAATAATCAACTTTCAGAGTCGTCTTTGTGCTTCAGAAATGAGTCTCGGTCTGGGGTTACATCACAGGATGCCGAAGGTAGTGAGGTTCCCCGGACAAGTACCATTTCAACATCCTTCCCCAGCTTCACTTGCAGTAGTATGTTGAAGGACCAAGAAACAATACTGAAGAAGGGCGGCCCGGAAACTTGTGGCACAGTTGATCAAAGAATAATAGGGGATCCAGCTCAAGACATGTTGGACCTGTTTCTAGGTCCTCTGCTCAAGAAACCTCAAGTCCAAGAGCCTAAGTTTGATGTTATTATGGACCCAGATGTCGGCTTCGCGTCGGAATTGAGCAAAAATAGTGTGTCGCAGCAAATTATTGTTCCTTTGGCTACAAAGAAGAAGAGCAGCCTGAAAGACAAGGTGACCATGTTTCTTGGCTGAATGAGATATGATTTGGGTCCCAATGTTTTGTATTTGTGAGGTTGCAGTTACAAAAGTAATGCAGTAAACATGGAGTAAAGACGATCGTTTGGTAAAATGGTAATGCTGTATATTTGTTCAGAATTGATTAATTAGCAATTGGGTAATAATGTAGCTTCTATTGTTTGTAAATGCATCTTCATGTAAAACATGGCATTTGTGCACTTCATTTGTTCATATTTCTTCTTTGCATAATTCTGAATTCAAATTAATCAACTGAATCAATCTTGGGCTGCGGTTAGAATGTAGGATTTAGAGCAACTTTAACCTTTAAAATGGTATAACTTTTACATCATTTTGATGTAAAGCCAACACCAAACAATAATTCATTCTGTATCCTATTTGCATAATTTCTAATGCTATTTATATTTATATTTTTGTATTGTCTATATATAAGGAAAAAAGGAAAATAAAAAGAGCAACTCACACACCATTCTTGTATGGGCAATGGCACAAGGTTTGAGTTATTCAATCTAGGTCCATCTTCAATGTAATGTCATTTTGGCACTGTATTGAAAATGTTCTTACCAGCGCCTGCCCTCCATCCATTTATTCCTACCTGTTTGAAAAAGAATGACATTTGGTCTTGCCCCAAAGATATATCAAATTTCTTTCATTGCGTTTGAATGCGGTGGGACTCGGAAGGTTGGAACCCGTATTGAATTGAACTCATAAAGTCTCAGTTAGGCAGTTAGTTTGCTTAGAAATGTGAGCTTGCCAAGATTGGCCTGGTCGACCATAATGAAGGGGAATTTTAGGTGGTTTTCCAAGTTTATGTTCAATCTTGTGGGAGTAGCAAGTGTGGCAACAAGAATTTAATGTATTTGAGATTTATTGTAAGCCAATGAAGTTGGTACAAGGTAAGCGATGCATGCATCATGCTATTAATACAAAGCAATGCAACTATGCTAAATTACTAAATATATTTCAATTATAGAAAACATAAGTTGACACGATGTAATCTTAATTTTTCATATAATTTAAAAAGCAAAATAGTAAGTTCATCTTCAATTACAACTTTTTTTTTTATTAACTTTTTTTTGAGTTTTTAAGACTAGGAAGGCAGTGAACCACCATGTCATTAGTTTTTTTGTTTTTTCATTAATCATACACATTTATAATGAAATATTATGTTAAACTTGTTTCCTAGTTTAGTTGAAATAAAATGTTTTGTAGACAAGGTGAAAAAGTCATAATTTTACTAATACATTAAAGAAAAGAAAAATGCTGCACAAAGCACTTTCTCACTGGAATTTTGATATATATATATATATATATTTTAAATATGGATGGAGAAAGCATTTAATTAAATCATAAAAAGGTTGCTACATCCATGTGGACCAACAACTAGGGCGTACACGTGGCGATGTTATGCTTCTTGGCATCCGAAAACCCTGAAGAGCATGATCCACAGAGCACATCAAAAGCTGAGGGCATTAGGGAATTACGTCAACACCATATATATGTCGTCGTGGGTTATCTTTGCCGAGTATGCCATAGGTGAGTTCGCGCTGCAAGCGGCGTCGTCGTCCAAATCATCCATCTATCATCTGTAACTTAATCTCCAGAAAACCCTACGAAGGTATTTTTTTTCCATTTTCTCTTCAAACTCTCTAGTTGTTTTTTTAGCATATTTTAGGACTTTTACGTTGGGATTTGGTGGCCTATTTTCTGGGGTTAAACCCTCTAGGGTTTTGGATTCACGTCAATTTCTGCTTCACTTGATTTACTGATTATGTTCTACCGTGTTTCTGCTTTATGCATCGATCAGATTGAGGCCTGTTTTCTTCAATACTATAGGAAATTCATGGCTCTGCTCGTGTTTACAGAAAATGACCCAAGATATTCCTTATAGTGTTGCGACGTGATTGTACATTTGCCCGTGGAGGATCCTCGCGTGTCTTTAGCATTCGAATCTTTTTATGCATTTCATTTTATTATATTTTTCTTGAAACTTCCTCGGTATCTGGATTTTCTTCGGACCATTTGGCTGTTTTTGACCCTACACGTGTTCTAATGTTCTCTTGGTCGATGAAATGTATATTGTTTCGCTGCACATAAGAACCTCAATTTTATCTTCAGATTGGCTCTAGGTTATGATGAATCAAACTCCTAATTTGCTTTCTACATTTTTATGGAAACACACTCTTTTTCCCTCTTATTTTTATTTTTATTTTTGTGTTTGTTTCGTTTGTTTTGTTTTGGTTTTTTCAATGGTTGCTTATGTTGCCTACACAAGGAACCCTGTCTTCTTCTTCTTCTTCTTCTTCTTCTTCTTTTGGAGATATCATGTTCTGTTTGTTCTCATGTTAAGTAATGTACTAATATCTTCCCCATTAATATACTTTTTACATCTTACCCATTAATATACTTGGTGTTCCTGTTTGATTCTAAGATTAGTTGGATATAACATTGCTGTTACTCATATCTCAGTCATGACTGAGGTCAAATGTATTTTGGAATTTGTATGACGCTGGTCAGAGAATTTATGCAATTCCTTCATGGTCCCCTTTATGGGCAATGGACATGAGCAATTCTTTTAATTTATGCAATTCCGTTTGATTCTAAAACTGAAGGCATCAGAATTGAAATGATAAGTGATTTTAAGTTACTCAAAGAAACACGTAATAGGACTTATTTGACCTAAAGGTTTTTTTGGTCAAATTTTTTTCACAATAGTAGGTCTTATATATACTTGGAAACTTACTCTACACGTACTCTTTTTTGATATTGAAATATAATGTTAATGAGAGCATTTGTTGTGGGGAATGATGACTAGCACCATTTCTAATAAATTAAGAAGGTCAAACTTTGGTTTTAAAGGGCGGGAAGAACACAAGAAAGATGCATTCTGATGAACAACTTTTGGATTCTTTTATACTGTGGAGATCCTTGTTTGAATTGCATACTAATATTATGTTCTTGTTTGTGTGTCTTCAAATTGTGAAACTTAGTTTGGCTATTACTTGTAATGAACAATGTATCTTTTGGCATAGATGAACCGGGAAAAGCTTATGAAGATGGCTGGTGCAGTTCGCACTGGTGGAAAGGGTAGCATGCGGAGGTATGGTTGATTTTATTATTTTTCGATTTTCGGTTGGAATATTGTAAATGTAACATTGGAGTAATTAAATCTCGAATTGCTGTGTTGACATGGTTGCAAATTAGGTGAATGGCATTCTCCTTCACATTGCATTCATTTATTAAATTTTATTTATTATTTTATCATTCAAAGGTACTATTTTTTTGATCTGGTGTTTGGACTTAGTTTTTCAATGCTGCAATGTTGCAAGTTTGCAATAGGGTTGTGCATGGTTCGGTTTAGGTTTTTGTAGCTGGAAGCCGAACCAAACTCCTTTCTAACTGAATTGAATTTGTTTGGTTAGGGTTAATCGGGTCGCTCTTATTGATTTTATAGCTATAAATCTTATAATTAAGACTATTTTTACCTTTTTAAAATATGGTCAAAAAATACATTTATGTTCATTAAAATTTTTCATCAAAACCTTTATTCAGATTAATCTTCTATGTACCTGCAAAGCTGCAATGTAAATATTGAGTAGTTAAATATAGATAAACTAATAACAAATTAGCAATTAACATATTCAAAAAAATAATCACGCGCTTACACACCAAATATTAAAACGAAAAAAAAAAACTTATAGAAACTAATATTGCATATGACCCGACCAAAAAACTTGCACACCAAATAATCAAACAAAAAAATAATATACACACCAAATAATATACAAACTAAGTTTTGCCATTACTTGCAAAGAAGTCCACGAGTTTGTATTAAGGCAAACGCTTTGAGATCTTCTATTTAAAATCTTTTTTAATTTGGGCTTCTCACATGCATAGATTTCAAAGCAATCCCTAGCAATGGTGGTCCTTGAATTTGAATTTGTTCTACTTTGTGGATTTGTCGAGGTTCCGACCACAGTTTCATTTAGAGGCATTTAAATAAGTGACATACATTCATGAGAAAAAACATCAAATGATCTAAAAATTAAAAAAAAATAGGGACACAAATTAAAAAAATCAGATAGTATTGGAAAGCTTAAAAAAAAAAAAGTAATAAAATCGTCCTTATTTCACAATCATAACATATGAGAAAACAACAACGAGAGATTCTAAAAATCAAATAATAATCAAAAATAAAAAAGAGCAAATGATTACTACAGAGATATTTGTTTCACAATTATAATAAATACAAATAAAACAAAAGTAAAAATTTTAAAAAATCAGATAATATTAAGAAATTAAAAAGCAATTAAGTGATAAAAAGCCCCTTATTAGTTATTTCACAATCATAACATTGAAAAAACAACAATAAAATATTCAAAAAATCAAATAATAATCAAATAATAAAAAAATGAAAAAAATTAGCAAACAAGTGATAAACCTTAAAAAAGTATATTTCACAACCATAACATAGAAAAACAACAATAAATATTTTAAAAAATTAGGTAATATCAGAAAACTAAAAAAAAATACATATAAGTAATAAAAAGCCCCAATTTGAGTTATTTTACAATCATAATTCATAAATTATAAAAAACAATAAATTATGAAAAAAATTAAATGGATAAAAAATTGAAAATAAGCAATAAAAGACTTTTTTATTTGAAAAAATAGATGACAATCATAAAATTAAGTAATAACAAAATAATTAATAAGCATTAAAAATAATCCATGTTTTGTTTCACAATCATAACATATGAAAAAAAAAGCAGCAATAAAAAAATAGCAATCATAAAATTAAAAAAGTTAAAAAAAACTAATAACATTCTAAAATGCCGTATATAATTCCATGAAGATGCAAAATGTAATTTTTGTAATTAAATGACAACATATTCCTAGCCAATAAAAATGCAAAAAAAAAAAAGATGATAAAACATGGAAAAAATTGAAAAAACAAAGAGATCATATGCCATTGTGCTAGATTGATGTTGGGTAGGTGTTCGTGCACTAAATCACGAAAGAGACTTAGAAAAATTAGAGGCTTGAGGTCAATCCCTCTTTGAACCTTAGACTACAAGGAAACAAGGAATATAATAGGTTTATGAACTTCACTCCCTCTTTGAACTTCATGGAATCAAAGAATAACTCGATAAGATTAAGATATATACCTTCATAATGATTTTAAACAACCATCAGAGCTAAAGGGTTTTCTTTCTACTTTGTCGTGGTTTGGTGCTCTTCAGCACTCTCTTGTGCGAACTACAACCTGCGAAGACTTCAAACGATGGAAAAAATAAGGATTGAAGATGGGGATAAAAATAGTGACATGTAGAGACTTGAAAAACAGAAGGACTTGGAGATGGAAGTGGAGATTGAGATGGGGATTGAGGAAGAAATGACGAATCATGTAATGAAAACTAAAAGAGGTGTTGTACATGAAAAAAAGGTTCACAAAGAAAATTAAAACGAAAATGTGAAATAGAAAGGGACATTTAAGGTTTAACAAAATGACATCTTAATCCTTATATCGGTTCAGTTCAGGTTTATGTGGGTTTTAATTGTATAAACTGTAACCCAAACCAAACCAATTGATTTTTAAATTACATCAATTCAGTTTGATTTTTCAGTTTGTTTGGTCTTTATGAACGCCCCTAGTTTGCAACTTGCCCAAGATATGGAGGGTTGTGCTAGTGGCTCCCAATATTTCATTTCTAATGCTTGTTCAAGTAAAGATATCACGCCCAGGAAAACAAACCTTTTCAATATGAAAAATTATTGTTGCTGTCCTTGGTTAGAAGTATTGGTCTTCAAAAGCTTATGCCATATCATGCATAGTAAACCAATTCCTTGTCAACAGAAATGATTATTGTAATTATATTGATTAGAATTTTTGGTTTTCAAGATCTTGTTGCAAAGTAATGTTAACTATAAGCTCCCATAAGCTCCTAGAAGTTTGAACCAGTAGTATTGTAGTAATTAAAACCGCATGGATTTTATTGATTCTTTATTTCTTTCTTTTTTTTTGTTTTTTTTTAAGTATACCACATACTATAGTGCTCATACGTGAGGGATTGTTTGAACTAGTAGTATCATAGTTAATTAAATGAATTACATGGATTCGATATTTTTTAAGTACTCCACATGCTATTACGCTCATACAAAGTAGGGAGGGAATGAACCCCCCTCACTCCTCTTTTGTGTGTGTGTATGTGTAATATATTGAAAATAAAATGGATCTAAATTTTTTTTTAATTAATTGATGGTTTAAAATAATTTTTTAAAGCCTTCCAAAAAAAGACTATTTATGGTCTAGGCCCTCTATGTCAACACTAGATAATGTTTTCTTTTTTGATATTCTATAAATATAAATTTAGGGTTGGGAAGGAGAAATGAAAAGTTGGTACTCTGGATATTGATATATAAATGGTTATTTAAGTAAATTAAATAATTTGTTAATAATCAATGTATACCTCTTAAAATTGGCTAGTAAATCATATAAAAACGAATATAAATAGTAATGAAAGATGTAGTGGAGCTATGATCTATGCATTGTACTAAAAAATGATTTAAGAAAAAAAAGGAAATATGAAAATAGAAAGAAAAAAAAATTGGTTGGGAAGTTGTGGGTAATTGTGAGAGTGTTCATGCCCATGGTCACAAAATTTGCAAGACCTAGTGTTTGTTAAAAATGCTAGTCACTGATTTTGGGCCCCAAGGAGGAAAATTATCAAAATTTCTGTATGTTGGAAAATTATTGAAATGGCCATGTTGTTAGAAGTAGTAAGTTTGCATTTGATTCGTGTCCCAAAAACATTTGTTTTTTGATATGAATAATATGGAAAAAAGGTTGAGATAATACACATTTGGTTTCTAGGATTTGGAAACTATTTTTGTTGTTTAAATTACTCTTACAAGTAATTGGGTTTTTTGGGAGTCAACTAAAATTTGTTCCCGAATTTTTATCTACCTTTCGGGCATTGAGTTGTGAATTGCAAGTGAATTGTTAGGGTCCTTGTGAATTGAATTGAAATTTGAATCGACAATTGTGCTTGATCCCTAAGAAATATAAGTATATAAATATAAATATATATAAATTTGCATATATAAATTGTTGTGGTTCTCTACCTATGAATCGTGCTTAACTTAGTAGTAGTTAAATATAAATTTTTATAAAACCATAGGTTTTTTGGTTTAAAAAAATATGTATACCGCCTCCGCAATATGTACATATAAATATATTGTGCCTTTTCACTGTTGGGATTCCATGAAGTGCAGCCAAACTGTTTTACCTGGTGGCTATTTCTTGAATGCTAACAGCAACAAATAGATAAATTTATGCAGCATTTATATAAATCGGTCAGGGAGGAGTATGTTTAGAGCATTTTGATGAATCATGGTATTTGGGTTACCACTATGAATTAATTGACTTACTCTAGGTCAGTGGTCAAAATGGCCAATCGCTCGTTGAAAAGGTATGAGGTTCACATAACAGCCACTTTTGCATGAGGTCCCAAAGAAGTATCGGCCCACTTTTAGATCTGCTGTTTGCATACCTACCTTGCATTAGAAGAGGTTGTCTCGATAACTGTAAATCATGACCACATGGTCATGCAGTAGCAGCTCTCATCGTTGAGTCAAGATGAGCCAACAAACAATAAATTTTGTTTCCTCAATTTTCTTTAGAATGACATGAGGGAAGTGGCCTCCTAATATGTAGTCCATCAGAAGCTTAGGATCTGAGTTTTAAAACTTTGAAAAATAGTTCTTATGTTTTTTCCTTTTCCTAATGTTTCTTTAATTTTTTTTTTCTATTGATTTTTGTACTTTCTTTAACATTTTCTTGAGTTCTTACATATGGATTTTATGGATAATGTAAGGGGAACACCTTGTGCTACCTTGCAACTCTCGTGTTGCCTTTCGAGCCAAATCAATTGCTTATCATTCAATCTTTGCCAACGCTTTTGTCTCACATGTGCTATGCTTGTCCTATGCTTCTTATTAAATCTATGTTTCCCGGATCCTTGATACAGAAAGAAGAAGGCTGTTCACAAGACCTCCACAACAGATGACAAGAGGCTTCAGAGTACTCTTAAAAGAATAGGTGTGAATGTCATTCCTGCCATTGAGGAAGTGAACATTTTCAAGGATGATAATGTTATACAGTTTCTAAATCCAAAAGGTACAAGAGAAAACACAAATTGTGAAATCTAATCATTGGTAAATTGCTTTAATATAATTTATGTTACCAATAATTCCTGATCTTCTGTTTCAGTTCAAGCATCAATTGGGGCGAATACTTGGGTTGTCAGTGGAACTCCTCAAACTAAAAGTACTCTCTCCTCTCATTTGTTATGTGTGTGTGTGTGCGCGCGCGCGCGTGTGTGTGTGTGTGTGTGTGTGTGTGTGTGTACTTTATGTATGTATGTATGTATATTTTGTGTAACTTGTATTGATCTGTGCCTACGTATATTATTTTTGCATTAAAGATTTTTGGTAATGTCACTGTAAATTGCAGTGCTATTTTTGTATGGCATTGGCAGTTGCTTTTGTAGGGGCTTAGAAGCGGCGACATGGCCATTCTTGGCACCTTGCTAGTTCCAACGACTGCTCTTTGAAGTGAATTTATTCTTTGATTGGTACTGACATTTTAATTTATTACATTCCAGAATTGCAGGATATTCTCCCTGGTATCATCAATCAACTTGGTATGTCTCCCTTACATATTTTCATGCTTATCATTGCAAAGTGTATCAATACTTTTTGGAGTACATTTGTTATGTTTTTATTATTTTTTGTAGAATAGTCTGGAAGAAAATGTTAATTTTGGCATTAGCATCTACTGATTTTAGAAAAAGATAATCTTTCTGACTTGAAAAAAAAAAAAAAACTGAGTAGTTCTCTTCTAAATGTATTTTTTTAATAATAAACATTCATAAATAATCATTCAGTTCCACCGCTAGAAAGCATTGGGAAGTCGTGAGTTTTATTTGATATGGAAAAATTTTTATCCAATTGAGAGCCTTGGACCTCATAATGTGGTTCCTGATAAAAATGTTTAGGGAAAGGTTATGGCTTCCATTGAAAGAAAAGGACAAAAACGAGGGAATTCCAAGTCTTTTGGGGGTTTGGGGTAAGATTGAGGTCTTTTCTATTCTTAAGGGAAACAATTGAAGTAAAAAAATGCTCTTTATTCTTGCATTTTTTTTTCAGCAGCATGGGAAGGTGTCAACTATATTTCAGCATTCTGAACTGAACTCAATCAATTTTTTTTTTTTTTGGAAATTTTTTAGCACTTTGTTCTATCAAGGATGAGGTCTAGGGTTTATATTGAGCAATTATGGTGTTCGCTTAATTATTTGTATTCAAGTTATTGCAAGTCTATTTGCTTTCATCATTGTTGATAATGAAACTTTGTAATTTGGATGGAATTAATGATCGACTTGTGAGGTTGATTAATTAGATTTATGGTGATGCCAATAGTTGTTGAACTTTTGAAAACTCCAGGACCAGATAACTTGGACAACTTGAGGAGGCTTGCAGAACAGTTCCAGAAGCAAGTGCCCCCGGCAGGTGCAACAAAAGAAGAAGATGATGAAGTTATACCAGAGCTTGTACCGGGGGAGACATTTGAAGCTACTGCCAACAATGATGGTCAAACTGCTTAGAGATTTGACATGGCGTTGGAGAAAATTTTCTTGCTTGTTTCGTTCATGATTATAATGTTGGAGGCTATATTTATTGGTGATTTTTCGTGTGTAGAAGAAAAGAAGCTATTATTGGCGAACCCTTCTTAGAGTTTATACCAACTTATAACATGTAACTTGATACTTTTTCTAAAGAGTTGCTCGTGCTTATTCTGGTGAGTTCATTGTTGGCTTTCTCTCTTGGGAGAGAAGCGATTAATGCGTTGCCACAAATGTAATGGATTTAAGTGCCAGAGATGGTTAGGTTTTACGTGACATTTGAGTCTGCATCCAAACTTGTGGAAATGTGTACGGAAAGAGAAGAAAAAGAAACATTGATTTGCGCTTGGAAGACAGCAATGGATGCTGCAGTAAAACGAAGTATTGATTTGGCCATTTCGGTTTCTCGATGTTCAAGACTTTCGGCAGATTCGGGTTTGCCTGATATGTTGGTATATTGTACGAATACGAATCAAGTCCCACTCCACTCTCTGAACTTGCACAACTGTTAAATTTAATAAAAAACTCTCGCTGGACATGTTGGAAAGGAAAGGATCGTGATGTTAAGACCCGGTCAGCCTTCCTCACTTAGACCCCAAAGCAAGCGTCCGTGTATGTTTATGTTAACTGTTGTTACCCTTCCTTGGCAATTTCAGCTTATTGAGAGAGAGAGAGAGAGAGAGAGAGAGAGAGAGAGAGAGAGAGTAAAGTTATTAAAAAGATAAAAGAAAAAGAAAAATCCTAATGACGTTAAAAGGCGCCTTGTGTGCGCGTTTATACGTGTGGCTGAGCCTCTATGGTAATTGGCATCAAATGCTTGAGGAGATTCTCGCTGTTGCTGGATTCCAAGATCTCCACTTTTCTCTCTTATTCATATCATTTGGCACAGATTTTGCAGCGGAGCGATTCAAGTTAATGTGAATAACAAATCATCGTTTTGGCTTGTCAAGTGTGTGATTAGAAATGAATTGTAAGGCGCTGTGGTCTTGAATTTCAAAATCGTTTTGGCTGATTACTTCAGAGTTGATTTGCAAAAAAAATAAAAAATAAAAAAATCAAGTGATTTAAGTCTAGGGTTTTGTGCCGGTGCTTCAATGCGTGCCGATTCCAAATTGATGGAGGGGCATTCGCTTTTCTCCGGGTTTTGATCGGTTTGTCAGGAGAGACTCTGTATTTTTTGTCGGAGAATGGCTACCAATTTCAACAAAGCCTCTGTATTTAATCAACATCAAATATCATTTCACCCCAGAGCCACGATCAACGGCTCTACTGGTGCAATTCCGGGACTCAATTCTGTGGCTATGAATTCCGGACTTGGGATTGTTCCGTGTACGGATGCCACCATGTTAAGTAGCGTTACACTTTTAAATACTCAGCCCGGTTCCTCCGCTGCCGGTCTTCTTGATTCAGTTGCGGGGACCTCTCATGATACGGATTTAGCTGTTGAATGGTCCAGTGAAGAGCAGTCAAGACTGGAACGAGGCCTCGCCAAGTAAGTGCTCAGTTTATTCATATCTACTGCTGAAATTTAACTTTTCTATACTTACAATTCTCGTCATTTTTTTTTTCTTTATTTTAGTTCTTACTTTTAGTTTGTTTGCTTGTAAGAACACCTTCTGTTTTGCAATTCTTTTTAATTCTTGTTCTCATTAAATTTCATTGATCAATTTGTGTTAGCCAATTCCAAATTGAGTCTTGTTGATGTCAACCTAAGCAATCCAATAACGAGTCACACCTGAAAGAATTTTAATTCAGAAGGAAAGAATTTAAGTTTCACTTACTCTGTATTTATCTCTTAGGAGAGGAAAAATGTCCTTCTTTGAAGTTCCTTAAATAGGGTGTTATGATTTTCAAAGGAAGTGGTCTTCCTTTGAATTGTCGTGATCATGGTCGGCCATTAGTATAAGAAACATCTTGTTTGATATGTAACTGGGATGATCACATTGATATGACCTGGATGTCGTAATATTCTCATTTGTTGCGGTCGTCTCAAATAAACATAATTAGGACAATCACGTTGTTCTGATAAGGACTTCTTAATATTCTCAATCATTGCAATCGTTATTTTACCATGGATTTGTTCATGGAGGAAACCTTTACAAATAATCATAATTACGAGGGTATGGTTGAATCACTTACTTTTAAATAATTACACTTCAGGTACTCTAGTTAAGGTATTGCCTAGTTTATGACTCTTGCATTTCTTTTAAGAAAAGGGACAATTTGCTATATTTGAAATGAAAAGAAAGAAAAACGGTTTGGTTGGTCCAATTTATAACAGTCTTTTCAGATATTATCAAGAAAACATAACACCTTTTAAAAATGGTAAAAAAATGTTTTCTCTTTGTTTCACAATATTAAAGTGGATATGATTTTTAGATAAATGTATTAAGAGAATTGGCTACAAGAGCATATTAGTGTTATGCTGCTATGCAATGGTGGAGTGTTGGTTTTGATTGAGTAAAAAACCTCTATATAATGTCAAATACTAAGACGTTTTACACTTTCTGAAGGGGTAAGATAGTAATATGAATATTTGAAGATTTTTTTTGTACTTTTAGGTGTATTTTATTTGCAATTATATATTTAACTCTTGTCACCGATAAATTTTCTTTCCGTTTTCAAATTAAAAAACATTAAACCTTTCCTAAAATATTAAAATAGACATTTATGTTTTCTCAAAAAACTTTTGTCCCTAACATTTTGGTAAAAAGATTTTTAGCAATTTCAAATTTAAACAATTTGATTATTATGACACCCGCCATTTGAATTAAAAACAGTAAAACATTGGAAAAACTGGAGTCCTTATTCTTAATCCCACTAGGACCACACTAAGGAAGCTACTCCTCATAGTCATAGAGTTACCACT
Source organism: Tinospora cordifolia (assembly GCA_030144865.1). NCBI lineage: Eukaryota > Viridiplantae > Streptophyta > Magnoliopsida > Ranunculales > Menispermaceae > Tinospora > Tinospora cordifolia. The sequence goes on along the minus strand of JAJIYU010000213.1, from coordinate 29,304 downwards.
GTGTGAGAATAGGGAAAGTCGCATGCACTGCAAAGAACTAGTTGAGTGCTCTCAGATGGTCAATTTCCTTTGAACTGTTAGAAAATAAAGAAAGTAAGACATTTCTAACACTTGGAATACTGTTTTATTATGTGGGGCCCTAGAATGAGGCTTTAAGTCATATGTGCAAAAGGTCATCTAATATAATTTTCCATGTAGTAGTTGAGAAAACATCACGACCTTTGGTTTTGGTTGTTGATAGGAACACATATTTATCAGTTGAGACATCTGTTTCTAAATTGGTAACATTCTTAGCTAGCCAAACAACATATTGCGATTTGAGTTGTGTTCTAACATAGCAGAAAGTATATCAACAAGTGCATTTAAGTTATCTATAAAGAAAAAAAAAATGAAGAACTAAGAAACTGACCTTTGTTTTTAAAAAGCTAGATTAAAATTTTTCATGTAGTAGTTGAGGAAAACATCATGACTTTTGGTACTTGATAGGAATACATATTTAGTAGTTCAGACAACCTATTTCTAAATTTTAAAAAATAAACAACATCTTGTGATTTGAGATGTGTTTTGACATATTAGAAATTATGTCAATAAGAGCATTCAAGGGATATATAAAGTGTAAAAAAAAAAAAAAAAAAAAAAAGAAGAAGAAAGAACTAATAAATTGATTTCAGTTTTTAAAAGGCTGATAATCAATGATTGATTGTTGATTCTTATAATTAGAGATCTTTATATGGTAACTCTATTAAAAAAAAAAATTTAGAAAACCAGCTAAAACAGTCAAAAGAAGTTTCTTTTAGACATCTATAACCTTCTAGCAACTTCTTAATGATATTAAAGCTGTATTTAGACACTTATACATATTTTCTAATATATCAGAAATGAAAAATAGAAACTTCTTGTGATGGCCCCCTTTCTGTCTGAACACTAAGAAAAGGTGAGTTGTCCAAGCTAGCACTCACATTTCAAGTACTAATAACCTTGTAATGCATCGTCTATACAAATTTTATTTATTTATGTTTTAAAATCTAGCATATATCCTATCATTGAACAGGTCCATAAGGCATAAAATATGATAGAGATAATTCACGAGTCACATCAATTATTGAATTTTACATCAAGGGCACAGCATGTGAAGCCAAATAAAGAAGGTTTAGATTTAAATTAACCCAAAAACTAATAACATGTTGAAATACAATTAAACAAATCATTTAGGATTGTATTTGGCTAAGTGTTTTAAATGACATCGTGTTCTCTAGTCACTCTACCTTTGTATGTTAGACATTATTATATAGTAATTTCTTCTTCTTTTTTATTTAAAGAAGCGTTGTTGAAGTAGCTACGGAAAAAGAATCAATAGAAAGTTACTGGAAAAGGGAACTAGTCTAAATTAGAATAATATGGGAATGTCTCCAAACTAGTAAGTAAATTCCCCCAAACAGAAACTTGATTGAGTTTTGATAGATTTGGCATGAGTTGACAGACATTTTCTTAATAAAATAGCGAGTAAGTTGTTCTATGTCAAGTTCACCTACTTTTATGAGCAATATTAAGGTGACTTGGACTTTTTAATGCTGCTGATTTGATTTTATCTTATTATAGGACAAGGGACCATTCTTCGTTAATTAAAGTATTTTTAAAGATTACGAGGCAACAACAGTTGGTTGTATAGTTACTTGATTTACTTTTTTATAAGTTTATAGTGATGAAAAAGTAGACATTTAAGTCATTCTATCTGTGTCATATTTGTTTCCTATTAATAAAAGTGAAGCTAAACCTATTAGTTTTCTTTTTCTTTGGAGTGCAACATCTTGTTTAGACATATTTAGAGACTTAACTTGCACGTCTGGTGAAGGTTTCCATGGATTTGTCAATTCCCTTTCTTTTTATAGTCTGAATATTTAGTTCTTATCTGTGTGATTGCCTTTCATTTTATTGTCCTAAGTTTGGAAGATACTATTGGCTTCACTACATTGTTGAATTGCTTAAAATTTTATTATGCACCAAGTTTGTTCTATGGAACTTTGTGTTTGATTTTTCCTAATTTCATATGATCTAGTATCATTGCTCTAAAGATTGTTATTGAATACAATCTTTTATGAAATTGTTAGATATGCTGACATACCAAATATGTGGAAGTACATCAAGATTGCAGCTATGCTGCCCGAGAAGACTGTACGTGATGTTGCTATGAGGTGTCGGTGGATGAAGGTGAGTGCTATTATTTTCATTTGCTTATCACTACGACCAACAAAGATTTTTCTAGCAAATAAAAGAGTTGACTGCATAATTCTAGATGAGGTCATCTTAGTGTCTATATACATTTTTTTTTTTTTTTGAACGTTAGTGTCTATGTACATTAGGCTTTGTCAATCTTACAATGTAATGTTTTATGCCTCCTCAACAAGGGTTTATAATTTTGTATATATATATATATTGAAATGGAAACATGATATTTATATATGAAAGAGCAAAAGTGAGTACACGATAATGGATGAGATGTCCCGACCACCACAGGATATTGACTTAGCCCCACAAACAAAGATCCTCCGAAGTAAGACAAAATGGAGGACTGGTTTCTACACCACTCTAACCAAGAATATCCCTGGCTAATTTTGAAATAGAGACCCATGACGCAAAGATAGACACTACTCTACCCAGATCCTGTTTACATTATTTTCTTTCCTTTTGAAGAGACGCTGTTCCTTTCCTCCCATAATGCATACCGCGTAGCAACAAGAGCGGATCTTCAGTAATGCTTGACTGTTGAAGTTTTCAAAATCTCTGGTGTCTGGAACCATCATCCATCCCCTGGAGCTTTGAAATTTTTGTCGCCTGCTGTCCATGTATTCCATATTTCCTTCACCACCCTATAGTTTCTGAATGTACGTTAACATCCTCTTCTGCTTTTCTACATGGGTAGTACCAAGAGGGTTGCAAATAGTTGTTAGGGAATCTTTTCTATTTATAATCAATGGTGCTAATTTTCTTTATTCTAATGAGCCACCCCAGCATCTGGACTTGTATTGGTACTTTGGCTTTCCTAATGAAATTATAGTGCTGGAGTTTTGGAGCATTTTGTTGAGAAATGAGAAGGGAGAAGAAGGATTTGATTGAAAAAAATCCCCGGAGTCTCCTATCTAAGCTTAGCTATCTGAACCTGCTGCAGCCACTGCGTTAGTAATTCCACTTCCTCAATCTCTGCCTTTGTAAGGTTTCTTATAAAGTGAAAGTTCCATGTGAGGTCTCCTCCCTTTTGAATATTCTAGATAGGAAGAAGGTCATTAGTCGTGGCCTCTTTAAGCTGATAAATTCTGTATTGCCCAGGGAATTGTTCCTAGAAGGTAGAATTCCCGCAACCATTTATCTTCCTAAAATTTAATCTTCTTGCATTTCCCACTTTCCATCTTGTATTCTATAAAAAGGGATCTCTTAAGGATCCTATATAAATTTTCAAGGGGCCCTATATGTGGTTTTTATTTTATTTTATGTTATTTTATTTACTGGATTGATTTTCCCCGCTAATCCATGTCTTCATGAATACTCCTAAACACCTTTGTTCATAGGGCTTTCAGATGCTCTTGAAAGTTGAAATCTCTAAAGCCATTTAGTAGCCATAGCCTTACTTCTTAGTTTCAGAAAGGGACATTTAGGGTTTAATAAGCTGCCGTTTAATTGCATTTGTCATCTGCCCGTGTATGGTATTTGCCATTAAAGTACATAAGAATGGGGAACGAGGGTCCCCCTGCCTTGGCCCTCGTTCCCAATCAAATTTCTCCCCAGGTTTTCCATTAATTAAATCCAAAGTTTGCTGAATCCAACAACCACCTTATCCAGTTGCACCATTTATGACAAAATCCATTCTTTCTCAATGTAAAATCTAGTCTTCGTTCGCCATTAAAATTTTTTCTAAGGTTTTTCATTAATTAAAATCGAGTAGTTTGCTGGAACCAAACGACCCCTTATCCAGTTGCACCATTTATGACTAAATCCTTCTTTCTCAACCCAAAATCTGAATATTTCCATTCTATTGAATCATAGGCCTTGGCAAAATTAACCTTAAGAACAAATCCTCTCTTTCTTTTGTTCTTGTACTCCTCCACTTAACCACCAAAAACACATCAATGACTTGTTTACCTGTAATAAAGGCCATCTGCGTGTCAGCCACCACATGATAAATAACTTACTTTGACCTAATAGCTAAGGTTTTTGCCATGATCTTGTAGAGACTTGTAACCGGGCTGATTGGTCTGAAGTTGTCCACTTTGATTGAATTTGTCTTTTAAGGGATAAAACAAATGTTTGTTCTCTTATTTATGATACCCCTCTTGTGGAAATCTTGTATCACCTGCATGAGCTCCTCCTTGATTATGTCCCTATATTTCCAGTAAAACAACATGGTGAACCCATCCGACCTAGAGCCTTATCACTTATCATAATCTCCTTCCCTCACCACTTTTTCAACTTCATCCTCCTCTAAAGGTCTATCTAACCATTCTTTCTATTGGGTAGTAATTGCTCTTCATTCGTTACCCTCAACACCCCAACTATCCTGGTTCCTCCTTTTGGATCTCAACTTAGAATGACCTATGATTAACAACTAAATCTCTCCATTTTGTCCACCACCTCCCCCCTATCTTTTTTCAATTACAGTAATAGTGTTTCAAACCCTTTTGATGGATAAAATCTTATGGAAAAACCTAGAGTTCACCTCACCTTCCTTGGTTCATTTGATCACTGCTTTTTGTCTATCTCCCTCTTCTCAACATCCTCCTTCTCCCACCTACCAGATTGCATTTTATCATCATAATCTTCCAACCTACTCCTCAGATTTTCTTCCATATCCTCTTCCTTCCCCTAAAGACATTTACTCCACTCCACCTCGTTTCTTTCACCCCCCCTTAGTTTCTCCACGAATTTGTACCCTGCCTTGTTGTTAAAATTTTAGGAAGTCCACTATTCCTTAACATTGTCCTTAAAGTTCGGGGCATGTAACAAGCTATGATCATATCTAAAAGGAGTTGCTCCGCATTTGATTATTTCTGTCTCCAGTAATATATGCTTTAATCTTTGCAATGCTAATTGCCTCCCAATTCCAAACAGCTCTTCCGACTCTATATTCCCCAAAAATTTGTCCAACCAGCCATGGTTGGCATTTCTTTGTTATTTGTCCAAGTACAATTCCTATTCTTCAACCCTAAATCTCTTAATTCCAGCTCAAAAATTAGCTCATCAAATTCTTTCATCTGTCTGGTGCTTTTATTTCCATTGGTCCTTTCGTAAACATTTCTTAATACGTTCAAGTTACCCCCTAGGCACCACAGTTCCTCGAATATCTTTGTAAGAGCTTCCAATTCCTCCATCATCATCTCTCAATCCCCTATATCACATGACCCATAGACAGAAGAGGACTGCCAAGTACCAACTTCTTGTCTCCCCTTTAATTTGTATTGATAACGAATAGGTGCCCTTAAATATACTCTCCACCGTGATTCTTCTAACATCCCATATTATTAGAATCCCCCACTGTCAATCTCCAGCTGGTAATAAAGCCCATTGTAAAAATCTAGCCCTCCATAATTCTCTAATTAAGTCTCTTCGGACACATCTGATAATTCTCTACTTAAGTCTTGAGAAACATGCTTCTTTTTAATTTCCAGAATGACAACTATGGCAGGTCTAGCTGGGCAGATCTTTGTTATTTTGTTCCTTTTCTTCATATTCCCAAACTGACAGATAATACAACTCAATATCTTCATTAGAAACAGAAATATGCCCCTGCGAAACCAACGAGACCTTAAGCACCAGTCGCATTCACTAGTTGGACTTTTATTAACTTGAGGAGAAACCTTCCACTTCCTCAACCTCTTCTTTTCTGATTCTATTGTTTTTCTGGGCCATCTCTTTAGACTGTTCCCTCCCTTCTTTTGCCTCTTTCGACCTTTGGTTGTCATGCTCTTCCATAAGGATATACCTGTCTTCCTCCGCTGGTATCTCCTCCCTTCTTTAATGTCCTCTCCATTTTTCTGAAGGTTTGTCACAGAAGGTTCGTTTATCTTAAGAACCATAGAGTGTACCTTATTTGTATAATGTTATGTGCATAAAAACCCAAAAGTGGTCTGATGCTTTTGATTTTTTGCACATAGGTGGAGTTTTGTGCAAAAGCGTACCCCTTCTTATGATGTTGACAAAGTGGATAGATGGAGGATGGATTTCTTACACTAACTATAGTTGTTCCATTGCGGCTTGAGCATAATGAGTTTGAATTTGAAAGAGCCTCTTTATCATAGAGTTTAGACTCTCTTGGCCGTCTTTTCCCCAATAAGCATAATGACCAGCCTTGTAGACTGTCTACTATTTATTTACAAACTTATAGGCTCTCCATTGTAATGTGTGTTCCTTTAGCTTTCCTAACAAAAATAAATTAGAATAAGACAACTGGGACTTTAATTTGAGGAACGAATTTTTGAATCATTGAAATGTGCTGAAATAATGTAATTGTTGAGGAAAATATAGGAAATAAAATGACACTTGGACTGGGTTGTTCTGTTGAGCTATGAAAGAAGAGTGGCAAAAAGAGATGGCCAACATACGAAGCATAAGACTTTTGTCGAAGCAGCCATAGTGATCTCACAAACTGTGGAAATGCCAAATCTAGTATGCTTATTGATGTACGAAGTAGTCATGAGGCTAAATTAGTCATTACAAGAATAACCATTAAAGATTATTTAAAAAAAGTAGCACAACATCTGAGCTTGGGCAGGTATATCTTCACGTCTAGCTCCCTAAACAGATTAATAATGGATGGTAGTCAAACTAACAGTCATAGGTTACTGGAGACCTTGTTATCCTGTGATAGGTGATAAACATTTGAATACTTTGAGGAACTATCCAAAAAAGGATTCGTAAATTGCTTGTTAAGTATGATTTGCAACATATAAACCGTTCATTTATATAAGGGTTTTGTGCTGGTTGTCTGTTTTAGATTCAAGTATCAAATGATTAACTGGTACATTTCTAATTTCTTAAACAGTATATAGAATGTTCAAAGTGCTGTTTGATCAGGTTTATGTCAAATCCAAAATTAAATCAGAAGGTGATCAGTTTGGCAATTCAATAATTTTGCAACTGAGCAACATTCTCAAACTGAATTGAAAAATATTAGATTGATTTGAACATTTATCCATATTTACTCAATTCAACAGAGCTTTTTCTTGGTATATGGGGCTTTGGATACATGTTTATAGAATTAAATTAATTAATTAACATTTTTGTATAAATTGAATTTAATGCATCTCGAATAAATTCTACAATTATTTTAATATATAATATGTTTATTTTTTTTATTTTTTATTTTTTAAAATTTTTTAAATGCATATCTAATACATAAAAAAAAAAAAACCTTTCTGTACAAGATTATAATGCAAATACCTTTAACAATATGTTAACTGTAAAGCGTTATAAGGATTTAAAATTAGAAGTGTGACATTTTCCAACCAAGCATGGCTTTTTTGTGCTCTATTGTTTATTTTACCCTGGAAATTTTGCAGAGGAAGATTTCATTCTTGTTGGAAAAATTTTGCATGTCTTTTGGATTAGTGCTTTTTCTTTGTCTCTTGATCAAACCATCTCTGATTGGTTGAGAGGGTGGACCAATTTTGTATAGATATAGCTTGTAAGGTTGATTGTGTATGTATATAAACTCTTATTAATCATTCAAATGAAAATGCTATCTCATGTTTCTTTTAAAAATTTGCAGAGGAAAGAGAATGGAAAGAGAAGGAAACCAGAAGGAAATTACTTGGCAAAGAAGGTAAGTCACAGTAGCATAAGAATTATGTGATTTTGAAGTTCATGTACAAGGAAATTGTTTGATTTGCTTCATTTCTCCTTATTTCTAGATTTTTTTTGAATGGAAAACAGACATCTAATAATGTGTGTTATCTTTTGATTCTTTTCTTTTTTCTTTTTAAATGTGATTGTAGTCTAGGGTGTATTTTGATGGACACAAGAATCTGTGATCGTTTTTCTTCAGGAAAAGATGGTGGAGTCTTTCTCTAAGTCAAGTATACTCCCGCCTTTATCAGTAAACATGGCTTCATGCCCTTCTAAAATGCACCAGATTGACAAGGGTTGGATATCAACTGAAGGTTTGTTAGGCATATAATCTATTATATGAATTGTTTACTTTATTATGCTCTTCCAATCTTTTTTCACCCATTTCAATTAATTGGCATGCTCTATTTTTCTATCAGATTCTCAGATCAGTTGATTTATGCTTATCATATAATTCTTGTATCTTCCTTGGTGCCCCTTTTTCTTGGGCACATTTTTTTTCTTGATGCATTGAGAGCGTTATATTTTGAAGAAAAGGGTAATATCATGACAAGAATATCATCTACAACGAGATTTATGATAAGAAAAGTGTAATATCATAACAAAAGTTTGATAAACAATGAGATTTATGGGGAAGGTACTCCATGTTATAGATAATATATTTGGCCAGCCACAATATGCAATGAGCTAATTAAATCCATAAATATTCTTTTTCCTATGTTAAAGATTAATTCGTTGAAGAATTAAGTTTTTCACACTTTCAAAGCTTGAGCTGGAAGGGAGTGGATTTTTAGTTTTTGATATGAACACCTCTTTGAATTCTAAATATTTATTATTATTATTAATATTATTAATATTATTATTATTATTATTATCAATGTTATTGGTATTACTTAATTTTATAGACAATAAAAAGCTTACAAAAATGGTCAATAGGAACGAGCAGCCCCAAGGACTAATTACATTCTATACAAAAATAGTGTCCCGGCTTCTAAGCCAATCACCAAAACCACAACCTAAAGACAAGTTACAACTATTGCATTACACAGAAAGCCATAAAAGAGAAGACTCCCACACAAGGTCAATGCCATTAGAACAATTGTGGAAGATGCTGTGATTTTTTTTTCTTTTTTTTTTTGTAATTTTTAATATGCTTTCACTTGACAACAGAAAGATCACTTATTGTTGATCCTTGAGCCTAGGCTGTAGACTGTTCCTATATGAAAAACTGCATGTCCTTCTTTGGAGCTGATTGAGAATCTAGCTTCACTGTCCATCTTCCCCAAAGTCCTGGAGTAAACTCACATTGCACCAATAGTCGATCAATTTGCTTGCATGGCACACAGGTGTTGCACTTCTTTGGACTTTCATTGTTGGGGTATTTTCAAAGCACCATTAGAATGTCTTGCTTCAAGGCGCAAGGAAACATGTTATTAACTCAAGAAACACATAACACATTGAAGAAAGACTTTGCAGTAAAAAGGCTGATGGCACAAAGTTTACAGGAAAAGGAGTCACACATGGGATGGGGTTTGCCTGTGTATAGGAAATTTAGCAATGTTAGGATATCTACAAGTCCTCTATTTGTAGGATCTCGGTGAAAGGGAAGTTCTAGGATAAGGATTGGTTAACCAAGGCCTCATGGTTAATGAAATTTGCAAACAATCTCCACCTAGGGACAGGTTATAGAGGTTGGAAATCTTTCTACTAGTATGGGTGTCCCCAACCATGGGTCCTCCCAAAATTGAAGTAAAAGCTCTTGCCAAGTCTTTGGCAAAAAAGGCCACCAACTAAGAAATAAACTTCTATGGGCACTGAAAACTTCTCCTGCTAGCCTTACTACACCTAACCCTCTGATAAAATTAATAATTGCAACCACAAATGCTCCCTATCACTCTAGCCCACATGGCATGGAGTTCTTTAGCTAACATCCAAACCCATTTTCCACATTAAGGAATGTTTTGAGTGCTAATGTTCCCAATTGCAAGACCACTGGGTACCTCTGGTTGTTGATGGACCCACCCACTAATACTAATGTTCAAATATATATATATATAGAATTTCCTTGCTCACACTTTTCATGAGTGATAGGAAACTTTTTCTAATATATTATGACTATTTACATACATACATACATACATACATACATACATATATATATATATATATATATATGTATGTAAGACATAATGTATGCATATGCATTTATGTGTGTGTGTGTGTGTGTACATCTGCTAGTGGCAATATGGCCCACTGGGACAAGCCTAGCTCGGACCTCAAGATAATTTGGTCAGGCAATGTTAGGACTAAACAATTGATTGGTTGTGTGGGGTTGGGCCAATATAAAAAGGTCTTGGCCCAAACCCAACGCAAGATTATTGGACAATGTCTACAAATTGATTTGATAATTAAATAAAACATCAATATTAGTTTCTACATAAATAACAAATTAATTTGTAAACCTAAAATTTTCTTACTTACTGTGTAGTTCTAATTAACAAATTTTCAATTCTAAAACAATTCTTCTGAATTTTTTTTTTCAACTATACCCTTTTGTGTATGTGTGTGTGTGTGTGTCATACATACATGCATATATACATGCATACACACATGCATACACACAAACACACACACACACATATATATACTTATACATATGTAGATACATACATTCATACATATCTATCACGCATATATTTTGGGCCTTTTGGGTCAAGCCTTCAAATAGGGCCTTTGGACTGGTTTTGCAGGCAGGTTCAGTTGGGTCTATCTTTGTAATCCTAAACCTGCTTAACAAGTTTTAGGACCAGGTTGAACTTGCTCGTATAATATTTGAGCTTGGGTTTGGGTCTGGCTATTTTGATCTGGCTCGGCCAAATCCATGGGCCTTGGGTCAAATTGCCACCACTTTGTACATTAGATTGATTAAAGATATTGGTTTATTGCTTAAAGAAAAGATTTGAATAGAATAGAGGAGGAAGGCTAGAGAGAATGGGCTAAATAATTGGTTAAGGAGAAAATAAAGAGGAGAATGAAGTAAGAAATGAATAAGACAGAGATGAGTAGGATGCTTTTAATAGGGGGAGTGCCCTCCTCGAATGTTCTTTAGTCCCAATGTGAGACTAAGAAAAGGAGGGGAGGATCCCCCCTCTCCCCACCCTTATGTTTTCCCCTGTAAAATGAACGCTCCTCCTTTATCTTTACTCCACTTATGGGCACAAGGCTTCTCTCATGAGTAGCCCCCTTTGGAATTTTTTTTTCTTCGCTGAATGTCCTGGAATTCAAGTTTAATATGTTTTCTTTGTTTTTTTTTTTTCTATTATTTTTTTATTTTGTGCTTTTTAATGGCTCTTTTATTATTTTTAAACATTTTTCTTTCGGTTGTATTCTTTCCTTTTGTTCTCTTTATTCTTGAGGTCACATCAATATTGCATGAAGAACTTCATCTGAGATAGCCTCATCAGGTTGAGTTTTTGGCCAAACCAGGACCAGCCTGATGAGATTACAACCCCATTTGAGAAGAAATAGTAATTATATGGCACCCCCTTCAACCTTAGGGTAAGCCAATGTTTTGTATGGTTACCAATTGATATTACTTACTTATTCTAGAGGGAAGAGGATTTTTACTAAACTGATTAGAGTTTTATGGTGTTACACTGCGACCACCTGTATCATGCCTATGGACTCGTAAGCGGGGGCCTCGAATGACGGTGATTGATGGTTTTGAGTAATGATAAAGTTATAAAGTTAAACAGTCAAAGCAATGCAATCTAATATCATATGATTCTTACAACCAATCAAGTCTAATAACAGGTATTGATTCACATCCATGCAAAGTAGGTAGGAATTGGGCTTAGGTTTGATTGTTGGAGCTATTTAGGATATATAGGCTTTAATACTTCGCACATTTCACATGTTTAGTGGTATGATTTGGACACTTAGGCATAAAATTGCCAAACTTTAATAAAGTGAAAGTCTATGAGGGAGGAGTGATATCATTAAATTAATGGTGCCATCTTCTTTGTAGTTTTTATTTTTTGAAAAGGAAATATATTTCATTGATAATCGAGGTGAAGATGAGGAATCTCCTTACACTTGACTCAAAATACAATTCATCAACATTTTTTTTTGAAATGGACAATTCATCAACATCAAAATACCAAAAAAGTAGAACTAAGACGTTACAAAGCTAGGAAGAATATTATGCCAATTCCTAACTCTAATCTCCATAGTTATAACCCTTTTCCATTCTTTGTATTTTTGTTTTGTTTATAATGGAGATTTTTTTTTTTTTCATAGCTAGATGCAATTTGTTAAAACTGACAAGGCAAGGAATTTTGGATTTGCAATGTGGTGATGGAATCAGTTGACAAACCTAGTCATGCATGGAGAGAACAAGTGAAGATAGAATAGATATTTCTGTGACATAAATTAGTCTGGTCTAGCTGCATTGTTCTGCATCTGAAGTATTTGTAAAGCATAGGTTGAAGAAATATGCAACCCATAACTAAGGTTGGGGTATGGTTGTTCCTTATTGCAGGTCTTCTTTAAGTTAAAGAGTACAGTAACTCAAAAATGGTGTTATGCCATCAAAAGTTAGCAAAGCTTTAATGTATATATTCATATTATTTGATGTTCTAGTATTCCCCTTCCAAATGAGCCCACTTTGTATGTACACTGCATAATTATTATTAAAAGAATACTTTGAAGAAATTGTTAAAGCATGACAAACCTAGTCATGCTTTACTGTACTCTATAGTTTTTGCTTTTTTTCTTTCAGCTTGGATTTCTCATCCAGCTGCTTGTATTTTCAGATGTTTGTACTATCTTTTATTTTAATATATAGCTTCTGTTTTTAATAAAAAGAAAAGAAATTGTTAAAGTTTGTTTGTAGAACAAAAAGGGGAGGAGTTTTATGTCTTAAGAGTTTTGGAACTACTTGTAGAGTGTTCCGAATATGCTTTCAGGTTGAAATGATAATTTTAGGAAGCAACTAAATATACCACAAAAATTAATGTTCCTACCTCACCTAATTTTTTTTTAAACCTAAATACCCTTGAATGATTTGGCCAAACAAAACTCAAATTAATTTGATTTCTACCTAATCATATCTTTGCTGAACTTACACCATCAGTGTCCATCCTTATCCTACACACGCTAAATCCTTCATCTTCAAGGATTTAGAGGTGCCTTAATTTGATTTGAGGATGCGTTGACAGGTTTGTTCGGCCATTGCTGGCAAAGTATGAGAATATGGGAACAATGGCTTGCCATTTTGATCACGAGTCTGTCACAAAAAAGATGTAGAAGAGAAGATGCAGTGGTGTGGTGAAGGGCATGACAGTTTGTTGTGGTTGGGAAGGAAAGTATGGAAATAAACCGTGGCTTGGGATTTGAATCTCATGATAAAGCAACAGTGTGATGGTCAAATCAGAAGAAGCAGCAGCAGAAGCAGAAGAAGAAAAGCAACAGTCTGATGGTCAAATCATGATAAATCTGCTTTTCTAGTCAAAAGTTGAAGTTGCCTAATAAGTCATTACTATAGTTTCTGTTTAGAAAAGAGCATCAAAAGCATGAGCTGAAAATTTTTATAATTCTTAGAACTTTAATTGATAAAAATGGACAGGTTGTTCATAAATCATGTGTTTACATATTTCCGCTACTGTTTGAATAAAAGTTACAAAATAGCTTGTTGCTCATGCTATATGCATCAAGTAATATATACCTTATAAATCTTATTCTAAACTATTGTTATTTCATGAGTTCTGGGTATATAATTATGTTTCTTTCAATGTAAAGAATCATAGATTTTGAAATATTTGTACAGAATTCTTTATACTTCTCTTCAGTATTGAATCTTTATGAAAAATTGATCTATCATTTGGACTTGATCAATTCTGAATTTCAAAGCTGAAGCTTTGGAATAGTTTGAGTTTTTTGAACCTCGTCTGAATTCACTTCTGTTGCTGGAATGAGCATGCCTAACGTCAGTCTTTTGTGTTTTCCTGAAAAGTTATGTATTTAGTTCTTTATTTACATTCCTTTATCTTTTAAAATTTATTTTATTAATAAATTTATTATTTATTTAATATTTTTTTAATACTTACTGAGTGTTTCTAGGTTTGTTAAGTGCCTAGTCCTTGAAGACATGTTTTTGAGCATCTCCTAGAATGAGGGTATGCTGTGCTTATGCACTTTTTAAATCGCGAGGATTTGACTTCTTTTTGCTAGGTTCAAGGATTTTTAACTGAACATCATTTACCATCAAAATATTGTAATATACTGAGATTCAATTATAACATATATAATGTGTACAAATCTCCAGAAATGTTAATGTGTGAATAACTACAGTAAGAGATTGTTAAGAGTTTAAGAAGCATGAGGCTATTAGTGCAGTCTATTTGTTATTACAAATGTTTGAGACTTGAGGCATTTGTAATAATTTTATGAAATCAAACATAGGACACTATGAATTTGTAGCCTGCAGGTAACATCAAGTGCTGAGGGGGTTATGAATTAATCTAAGGAGCTCATAGGCATAGCTTGTATAAACTATCACCTGCAAAATTTTGGAACTTCTTGGATTGTAAAATTAACATAATTAACATGAATAAATCATCTTAAATTAAATATTAGAATTTTGGAAATTTGTTGTCTTGTTAACTACATTTAAAAAGTTTTGTTTTTCTAAGCAATAGTTAACTTTAGATGTTCATCACATTTTGTGAATAGTTCGTTATGATTTTCCTTTTGGTTTTATGGAAATTAGAGTATTTTGATATTTTTGGTTTAATATCATGACTGAGGTAGTTTCTATAATTAAATTGGCAGGATAAGATAGCCTTTGGCACACAATATTTGACCTTTGTTAATTCCAAGTACTTGACAGAGACAAGGTTAGTGTGGGATTTCAGCACATGCATGATATATTGGCGCGTGCTTTAGACCATCTTAGAGGATTCTTTCTCCCTATTTTGTTTCCAAATTAGCCAAACCTTACTGCTTTGTGTAGATAACTTAAACACTGTTTATCTAAACTGAGTGCACAGCATCACAACCCTTTCCCTTGCCATTGTAACATTCATACATGAGTCATATGTGGCAATATTTCGTTCCTGCGGATTCTGAATCTTGTAATTAATTGGTATTTACATATTTAAGCTGAATTACATCCTTTTAAGCCTTAGGAATTTGTCATCATGCGTGTTTGCAACTCTTCTTTCCTCTAATTTTCCATTTTCTATCATGAGCAGTAGTTGGTTCATGAATACTGTAATATTTTATTTCTTATTTGATATAAAGCTTTAATCTGTGTGCACACAAAGAAAGTTGTGCCTTTATTTTTATTTGAAAAATTTTCTTTCTGTATTTTTTTTAGCTGAACTTCAACAGTGGGTACAGACATGATTTTTAAGTTAATGTACTCTAAAAATGTATCACCTTTCTTCTTTTTATTGGGGCAAGTGTTTGTGTAGTTCAAGTTCAAGGGTATGTGGACCTCTTGGAACATCCCAACTTGTCCATTAAGGTGGGTGCAAAACATCCCTATGCTAATGAACTAGAAACCATATGGAGAATGACTTGGGAGGATGTGAGCTCAAAATCTGCTTGGTTAGATGGTTCTTGGCCATCATATCCAATTTCACATGTAGAATTACCTAAATGAGCATTTAATTGGTGGCTATTTTCCAAATTGTTTGGTATTATTGGAACGCAATATTTAGTTTTACAAGTGTACTGTGAAGTTTTCAATTTTCAGATTGTTAATACATTGTACATGTCCTGTCTTCGCCAATGAACCTCTCTAAATAAAATAGACTTGTGCTTACTGGTCTTTTCATTATTTTTTAATTGACATTTATGAATCTTTTGATTTTCTCTGGTCAGGAATGGAGATAGGTAGCACAACCTGGTGTCTTTTGGATGAGAATGCTCAAATTCTTAGCCACATCATGACTAACCTAGAGAACTTTAAGGTGTGTTGCCACCTCATTTGCTATATATATATATATATATATATATATATGGAAAGGGGGTTTATATATACGGGGGAAGGATTTTTTGTTGATTCAAAATAATTTATGTTTTCGTGAAGTTCCAAAACAAATTCAAGTTTCATAAATGAATTCAGTATTTGCTTATGTGGATGTCTTTTATAAACATGCTTTGAATTCTTTGGCAAAGACTGCACTCTATATTAGTGGAAGATGTTGTACACTAAAGCATAGGTTGTGGAGTCCCTAATAGAGCAAAGTGTTCAGTAAAATAGTTGATTGCACTGTTATTAAAATCTTATGATTTACAATTTGATTGTAATTGTAATTATTATGATTCGTGATTCTTAAAAAAAGGTGGATGAGTAAAAAAAATCAAATGTCTTTTACTCAAATTATGTGATTTTTCCTTAATCACACGACTCGATTTGAGTTGTGGGACTTGACGCAAGTCAAGCAATTGTGATTAAGAAAATACTAAATTTTTTAAACGACATGCATATTTGTATATGCTTTTCTTTTTAAAATATAATATACAAGTAACAGATTGTTCTTTTGATATATTGAAATGTAAAGTGAGATTTAGAAAAGCTTTACATCAGTAGAGATGCATATACAAGTAGTAGATTGTTTTATACTATATTCTTTGAAAAATTTAAAAACAAAAAAATCTTACAATTTATGATTCAATTTAAATCATGTTCTTAACAATGTAATAATCCAATTTCGATTTTACAACTTTGGTTGATTCGTTGAAAAATTTCCACGTTTTATTTTAGTCATGTATTGTTAAACGTAGAGGGTGAACTTTTCAACGGTGAAGGCTAACCCCGACATTAGAAGACTTCTCAATGATAGAAATCTTTAGGTGACAAATTCTCGAAGCCAAGGGTGATTAAAGTTCTTAGGACTTCACCTTCCCAACACCTCAGCATGTCCTCTAAAAAGTTCAAAGTGTTTTTTGAAGAAGGTGGGAAGGAAATTCATTTGGTGGAGAACCATGTTTCATGATCCTGATGGATCTTATACTCATGGTATGAAAATTAGCCGAAGTTTGACGAAATTAGACGAATTAATTAGGTAATTTGGACAATTGAAACGAAATTCACCTGTAGTTATAAAATTACAAAATTTCGTCGAAATCTTCTAAAATTCAGCGAAGTTCACTTAAAATTGAAGTTTTAAAGATTTTTGTAGAACAAAATTATATAAAAGTCGTGAAAAAGAGCATTTTTAATGAAAGAATTTATGTAGTGCATAAAGAAAAAGAAGAACAAACTATAACTTAGAAGAAAAGACGATAGAGAGAAGAGTAATAAGAGAGAAAAATAAGCTAAAATCCTAAGAGAAGAGACGTTGAGAAAAGAAAGAGGAAAACAAGGTTATGTTTGCAAGACCATTAGAGTTTGACGATAAATTTTTTTTTGTTTCTTTCTTTTCTCTAACAGTTTTAAGTTAACACATGCAATGTGCATATAACATTGCTAATACTAAAATACATGTTCAAAACCATTACATGTATAGTTTTATATGTAAAATATTTATTATGTTTGTTTTTGGTATTTTTAATAAAAATTATCCATATTTTAGCACTTACATAGTATTTTTTTGAATTTTTCTAACTTGGTAAATTTTTACAAAAATTCTTTCGAATTTCTCAAACTCTTCGAATTAATTCTAATTTTTAAAGGTCGAAGTTTGGGGCGAAGTTGAATTTTTGTTCCTTGCTTATACTTGCCATGTTGTTGTCAAGTGCTTAGTGAAAGCATGATCTGGAAGAAAGGATGGCAATTACAAGTGGATGTACAAAGCAAGGAATCATGTTATTATTGGAATCTTTCCCAAATTGATGGGGAAGTTATTAGAGGTTAACAAGGATTGAAGAAAATGAAACATATATTTCAATCCTTAAGGAGAAGATGTTGCAAAGCTGGGAATAGTGAAATAATGCAGTGATTGTTCTTTTATAGTGTCTCAATGTAGTCATCGATAGAAGGCATGTGCCAACTCAGTTTTCACCTCTGAAATGGAATGAAATCACATTCCCCCTAGCACATCTTGGTCTTTACTTTAACAAGGTCCCTGTATACTGGCATTTTGCTGAATTTCTTGGTTGAAGGGGAAGGACAGTGTCTATGATTTTCTCAATAGGGAAATCATACTTGGTGTATTAGGATTTGATCAGTGGCTTGTCAAAGCTATTGGTGTCAAACTAATGTAGGACAAGATGAATAATTCATAGTTTCTTTCAAAGAAATGGTCATTGAAGCTTCAAGGGTCATCAAAGCTATCGTTGATAGCCTGTTATTTGGTCGGTTTGACTGTGTTTGTGGTTGTAATTTATTCACTAATGAATGACCTACAAACTTCACTTGCCAAAAAGTTTCGTTTCGAGAGGAGGAAGACTCATGTTCTTCAAAGCAGTCCTTGAGGACAAGCCAACGTATTTAATGTATATCTTTCATGCGCCATGATCAGTTGCAAAGCCAAAAATTTTTGAAAAATCGATGCAGAATTTCCTGTGAAACAATGCAGACAAAACCAGAGGTCGCCATCTAGTCGTCTAGAGCAGAGTTAAACTGGATATTAAAATGGGGGTTTGGGGATTGGGAACTTCCTGGATCGAAATAAAGCTTTGGAGAGCAAACGACTTTGACATTTTACAAGTAATCAAGAGGCTTTGTGGGCCAAAATCATCAAGAATCAACATGTTGCCCAAGCCAATGGTCATGAAGCTGCTCTTTATTCCTATGTCACGTTTCAGTCACCATGGAAATTCATCTTCTCCCTCAACCCACTTGTCTCCCATTTCATTAGGCAAAAGCTTAGAAATAGAGGTTCCTTCAGGTTAGAAAGATTTTTGGTTTGACACCTCACCATTTATGACACTGTTCTCAACTATTTATGGTATGCCTAACAACCATAATGACCTCATTTCAGCTTTCTTGTCATCTGATCCCACTGATAATGGTTTGACGCACAATTGGAATTGCATCTTACTCACAATTTACCGGATGAAGCATTTCATCAGATCTCAAACTTTGTACTGATCATATCTTTAGTGTGCACAGTTAACAATATTTCTTGGGTTGGGGACTCCACTTGCCTTTTCTTCTCCAAATACTACTTTCTCTCTCTATCTACTCCTAAACCAATCCCCGTTTTCCCTGTACTGCTTTTACTTGGTCTGCTAATGTCCCCTTGAGAGGTTACTCTTTGGATTGGTCATCAGCTCTCAGTAGAATGAATTCTGTATGTGTACTCCAAACTATGGTTTCACCCACTTGGTGCTGCTTGTATAGGAAAAATGAGGAGATGGTCCATCATGTTTTTGGTTGCTGTGAGATGTTCGCAAGACACTGGAGTTGTTGGCTGTCTGTTTTTCACAAGTTGGAACCTTCCACAACATCTTTCTTGTTTTTTGTTCCTATTGTGTGATTAATTTTTGTTTACATAAGTACCGTTGTTGTATTTTATTTTCTATGTGGTCCTGTATTTAAAAAATAAGAACTAAATATTTTTTGATTGGTTTTTGGATTCTGATCAATTATGGGATATGACCCACATTTTGTTTGTTGGATGGGTCTTCTCTTGGAAACTAACTTAAGATTATGGTTTTGAGATTGGGTGTGTTGCTGACATAGTATTGTGGCCCGAATGTAAGGTTGCAGGGATAACTCATCCTTGTGTCCAAATTTAGCTTTCCTCTTCACTTTAATATATGTCATATCTATGTTCCTCATCAAAAGAAAAAAAAAATAGAAATTTCTACCTTAGGAGATGTGAAGAATCTCCTATAGCATTTACCTCCACTGGAGGATTTCTTGTTCCTTGGTTGGGTTTGTCTTTTCATTTGTCATTGATAATATTCCAATATTCCTATAGAAAGTGTGTTAATCATGTGATCAGTTGGTGGAAAAAAAAAATCTAGTTTAAAGGAGAGTGGTGCTTTGGTGGCGGACCATATCTATTGCAGATTATATATATATTTCCATTTTACTTTTGTTTTTTTAAAAAAAAAAAACATTTTTATGTCATTTTTTAATGATCTTTTTGTACTTTTCTCAAGAGCTTCTTTAAAGTAATGTAAGCTCGAAATTTAGTTGATAGTATAACTACATTTGTCAAAACACTCAATATGCAACTTTTTTTTCGTTTTTGTTTTTTCAATATTATCTGATTTTATGTTATTCAGAAATAGTATATTTTGATGCAGATCCAGGAAAACATCGATCTCTTCTTTCGCACAAGGAAAAATATAGTAGCCATACTAAACAAGTATGTGGATGCCTTGTATCTTCCTACCCTACACATAACTGTGATTGTGATACAATTTAATATTCTTTTCAATAGTTTACAAGGTCATTTTATAAAATTTATATTCAGTAGCTCCATCCAATTTTTGTAGCATGAGAGAAATGCCAGGACTAATGAGCCAGATGCCTCCATTGCCTGTATCAATCAATGAGGAACTTGCTATGGCTATTCTACCTAAGGTCAGGTAGATCTCTTAATTGTTACTGCAATTTAACTTTGTAACAGTTCAAATGTGTCTCAACTTTTCTTTGCAAGTAGGAACCTTTTTTTTTGTTCCATCATGGTTATAGATTAATGGAAAAGAATACGATAGGTCTGAAATGATTTATGAGGCACTAGCCTTAGATGTCTAAATCTTGAATTGAAATTAAATGATTTTGCAGCCCATAGAATGGAATGGGGATTCTTCTATCGTAGAGGAATAAATAGCATGATTTTAAAGCACCATAGATGTTGTTTCCTTGAACAATTGGGATCTATGAGCATTAGTATCATCAAATATTTTAAAGCATCGAAGATGTTGAACAATGATGAGAGTGAAAGCAAAGATTGTAGAATTGAATACAATGAGATCATGAGGAAAGTTTCGATCAGAGAAAGCTTAAGAGATAAACAAGTTTCAATTGGTCGTGGAAGTTGACGTCACTGAATGGCTCCTAAGAAACAAGTTTCGATGAATGACTGGTAGGAGAAAACAAGGGGAAAAATATACCTAAAGGGACTCCACCAACAGGAGTGAAGTCTTTTTTTCCTAGAAAAAGAAAACAAATTTGGGGTCTTCATGGAGATAATCAAGATTGGTAATGGAAGAACAAATCAATCATTGTCCTAGATGATGATTTGTCAAATTGATAGGAAGTCTTCAAAAAATTCCTTAAGCTTATGGGAGTCTCTGGACAGATTGCACAACCAAGGTTGGAAACCATCCTTAGCATATATTGGATTAAGTTTGTGAAGGCCAATAACGTTGACGGAGTGGTTGAAAGGCGCAAGGAAGTGAATCAAAGAGTAAATGAGAGAGAATTGAATGAATGGAGGATGGCGGTGGTTGTCATCATGAATTTGCTCTAGTTGAAATGGACGGTGGACCAAAGGGCACTCTTATCAATTGATAGAGAAAGATCACATTTTCCATCTTGGAGGAGGACATGAGAGTGCTATGGTGCAAAAGTGAAAAGGAACATAGTAAGATCCTAGGCATCCCCTTCTTGCCAAAACTAAAGGTGACAAAATACCATACATTAACATCTTCAACAGATGGGTGGGGGTGGAAAGGATTCCCTAGAGCTGTTGTATGAAGAGGTATTTTCCAAGATAGGTGGATGTGGAGGTCTATTGGAAATTCAGGTTGACACAACAGGGCTCGGTTTTTATGACACATGAAGTTGAAGGTTAGGGGATGCATGGATGGGTACATTGCAGCCACGCAACCCACCTTGTTCGGCAATAAGGTATGCAAGCTTAGTTACTTCAAAATATTAGAGTTTGTACAAAGAAGAAACACCAATATCCACGAAATGATGGTTGGAGCTCCATCAAGGCCTCGGTCAAGGCTAGGTTCGGTGAGAGATGTTGACTTCTTCATAGAATCATACATTGTACCTCTATCCATACGAATTGTGGTGCATACTGAGGTGAAGAAGGATGGTATGGTAGGGGATGGGTGTCACAACTTAGATGGAGGGAGGGAGACAAAAAAGGGGAATGTGCCTGCCATGGAGATGGTGCAGGGATTGCCTAACACAAAATTTCAATTCCTTGACAAGTTGATTGCACTCCTGCATGCTTTTTGTGATTTGAGGACTGTTCAATTTTTCTTAAACAGACTGTGTTGCGTTGAAATCTCCTGTAACACATCAGCTGTCCTCAGTGGTTGTTTATAGCCCCGACAATTCATTCCAAAAATGATTCCTCTCTGCTAGACTTGACAGTCCATAAACCCCCATTAGCCACCATTTATTAATTAAGGCATCCACCAGTTGAATTGTTATAGAGAAGTTACCTATTGGAATTGATGTTGCCACCCTAGTGTCCCACACCATTAGCACTCCCCTAGATGATCCTACCAAGGGGAGATTAGACCTCCCTTTATGCTTGCTTCCACACACCTAGCTAATCGACCTTTGCCCAGTTCTTACCTTCTTAGTCTCTTGTATCACCACCACATCTAGAATTGCCCTTCGGATTGTCTTGCTAGCCCCACACCCATGCATGTTCTAGGACATCTTTATTTGAGCTTCTTTTGGTGCCCTCATTTTTCTCCCCCTCTATGAAATAATTTCATGATTTTGACCCCATAAAGTCTTTGATTGCATAATCTGAGCCCTTTGAGTCCTGCATGTTCTTAAGTTCATCCTCCACATGTACTTTGTTATAGTCCCTTGAGACAATAGTAACCCTTAAGTGCACCTCACCTTGGTTGAGCTTCTAATTTCTTTCATCTATCTTGCTGTAAATATCCCGAGATCTTGTTGTGAGACGCTCTCCTCTATTGGAATCCTTGATGAGGCATTGTCCTGATAGCACTTGATGTCCCATTGTTCATTGGCACTCTTGGCAACATTATTTGAGGGCATAGTAGGCCCCAAGACAATCAGGGAAGAGGTAGAGTGGAAAGTATCATGGGAATTGATACAGCATGGAAGAAAAGATGAGCTTGACTTGGTGGTTGATGTTGTGTTTTGGCTTGGTTTTTTGACATACCTCATCTTGGCGCTGTCACGGGGAAGACATAAATGAGTCCTCCATGTTCATTGTGC
Organism: Tinospora cordifolia; assembly: GCA_030144865.1. Taxonomy (NCBI): domain Eukaryota; kingdom Viridiplantae; phylum Streptophyta; class Magnoliopsida; order Ranunculales; family Menispermaceae; genus Tinospora; species Tinospora cordifolia. The sequence goes on along the minus strand of JAJIYU010000213.1, from coordinate 6,401 downwards.
CTTCGCTTCTCAAGCCCTCCGAGGCACTTAAAGACCCTTCTTTTTTGGAGTAATTAGTTATGTTTGTTTCTATCTTTGATCACCAACCCATGCATCTTCCACCCTATCAAAATCCCTCATTACTTCATTAAGTGGTATTGCCCTGTCTAAGATCCCTACAAATTTTGCATTGTAATCGCTCATCGTCTTCTTAGCTCATTGAAAATGTTGCATTACCTATTTGATATGAACCTCCTTCATAGTGCCCCTTACTCAGCGTGTCATTGATTTCTTGATCTATAGTCTTCATGAGGCTTTTTGGACGATATTTGCCTTTAATGAGCCCTAACCTTGTGGTGTAGTGTTTTTATTCTTTATCACTTTTTTGTTCTTCCTCAATATACTTTCTTATCTTTTGACGCACCTAGTTAGGTGGGCTCCTGTGTTGAGACCCATGTCTTGTCCAGGTGTTGTTTGATTGAACTCTCCTTCTGGCATCTCTTGGCCCACAATGTCCATTTTAATGTTTAAGCCCATAATGTCATTTGGTGTCTTCCTTCGATCAAAGTCTACACTTCACAAGGTAGTCTACGAGGCTCAATTCACTTTTATGCAAGAGAGACAAATTTTAGATGCAATCCTTACTGCTAGTGAAGCTACACAATACTACATGGCTAAAGGAAAAGTAGGGTAGGTATTCAAGGTCGACTTTGTTGAGGCATATGACACAGTGGTCTAGTATTTCTTGAAATTCGTGACGAAGGCAAAATGTTTTGGAGAAAAAAATGATCTAGTGGATAATGGATTGTCTCAACTTAGTCACATACGCAATTGTCATCAATGAGAGACTAAGAAGTTCTTAGCTAGTAGGGGGCTACAACAAGGATATCCTTTATTTTTATTTTTATTTTTTTGAAAGAAAACTAGAATATATATATATATATATATAAGATGATGCCTGATGAGAAACCTGACACCAATCAAGCTACAATGAGTACAAAATGTTGTGTAAGTTTCCTAACCATTCCTTAAAGCTATACCCTTCGCTAAGTTTAGTAGGGATGATCCAAGTACAAAACACAATGATGGATCTTTCCCATGTGCTAATTATAGAATTACATACATCAGAAAAGAGCCTAATATTCTGTTCTTCCCGAATAGAAAACCATATTGCAAAATGGATAATTTTTCTATAGTTGACAATGCTTCTGGGTCTTTTGTATTACTCTCCCTTCCAATCTCCTACCAGCATCATCGATTGAATGAGATGACATTTTTGCTGCCATTTATGCCAAATTTCAGGTAGGAAACTGCAACTGCTGAACAAGTGATGCGTCGTCTCCTCAGCTTGCTTGCATTAATAGCATATGGATGGGTGAAGATAAAGATTGGGGAACTTTGCATGACCCATGCTCTATTCAACTTATTTAGGAATAAGGAACGAAAATTCGATTTCGCCCCAAACTTTGACCTTTGAGAATTAGAATTAATTCGAAGAGTTCGAGAAATTTGAAAGGATTTTTATAAAAAATTACCAAGTTAGAAAAATTTAAAAAAAAAAACTATGTAAATGCCAAAATGTGAACAATTTCTATCAAAAATATCAAAAACAAACATATAAATATATTTTACATATAAAAGTATGCATGTAATGGTTTTGAACATGTATTTTAACATTAATAATGTTTTATGCACATTGCACGTGTGAACTTAAAATTGTTAGAGAAAAGAAAGAAACAAAGAAAAATTTATTGTCAAACTCTAATAGTCTTGCAAACATAAACCTTGGTTTTCCTTTCTTTTTCTTCTCTCAATGTCTCTCTTCTTAGGCTTTTCGCTTGTTTTTCTCTTATTACTCTTCTCTCTATCGTCTCTTCTTGGATAGCTACTCGCCAATTATACATATCTTGCTTTAAATCTTTTTCATTTATAAAAAAATGATTTTTTTTAATACAATCTCTATAATTATACTGAAGAATCTTTGTTCACTACATAAATTCTTTCATTAAAAATGCTCTTTCTCACAGCTTTTATACAATTTTTTTACAAAAATCTTCAAAACTTCAATTTCAAGTGAACTTCACTGATTTTTTGAAGATTTCGATGAAATTTTATAATTTTATAATTATAAGCGAATTTCGCTTCGATTATCCAAATTACCTAATTAATTCGGCTAATTTCGATGAACTTTGACTAATTTTCATGCCATGTTTAGGAATATTAGCCAAGCTATGATCTTAGCTTTGTTTGGAGCTTTAGTTTTTCAAACTAAATGGGCGTGATGGAAGGAGGAGTACTAGTTTCTGTGGTTGGCCAAATATCTGAAGAAGGATTTGACGATAAAAACATTGTCTTTATCCCCAATCCACTCTGTCTAGTTCCTTTGAAGGTTGAACATTTTGCAGTAGATTAATGAGGTCCATGATTCCTTGGACCTATCTGTCCCGAATATTTCTGCTGATGTGCAGGTTCCAATCCTAGCTTTCTCTTCCCTCCTGTTTATTCTGGCTTAGGAACTCAGATATGGTAGCCTTGTGTCTCTCAAAGAGCCTGTAGAGGGTTGAAAATATGTCCTTGAGGCTGTTAGTGTCGCACCACTAGTCTTCTTAAAACTGAGCCACATCTCCCTTGCCCACTTTCCACCTCAACTGAGATTTGAGTATAGGGTACAATGTTGCAATGGACTTCCACGGTAACCTCTTGCTGCACTTTCTATTAATGCATGCCTCCCTTCCTTTTGCTTGCTGTCGATGGATGCTTTTTAGTATACGGGCTCACCCATAGTGTCCCTAATTGTGTGTACATTCGCCAGAGCCATTTCTCCATTAGAGCCTTGTTTCAATTTATTATGTTTCCTACCCCCAAGCCTCCATTGTGAACCTCTTGGCAAACTTGATCCCATTTAACCAAGTGCTCGCCCTTCTCCTTGCCTTCTTGTCTCCAAAGGAATCAACGCATGGTCTGCTCAATTTTGCTCACAACTCCTTTGGGTATTTTAAACATGGACAGAAAATAAGTTGGAGTGGCCTCCATGATTGTTTTCAGCAATAGTAACCTTCTTCCTTTGGACAAGTAACTCCCTTTCCATGCCTCTACTCTCTTGGATATTGTTTGGATTACTGAATTCCAGAAATCTGATTTATTGGGACTACCTCGTAGAGGCATACCTAAATAAGATAAAGGCCATTTACCTACTGAAACTTTGAGTTTTTCAGCCATGTCTGCAACCTAATTCCTTTCCACATTAATTCCAGCCAGTTGACGCTTTTCCGCACTAATAGACAGCCTCCAAACGAAGTAGAAAATGTGCAGAGCGTCCATTACTGTTTTTGCCTCCTTGCTATCATTCTTCATGAGGATTAGGTAGTCATCTGCAAATAGAAGACGTGTTAATTGGATCCCATCCTTCTCTGTCTTTCACAAATGCCATTTGCAATTCGCTGATTATATGCTGCAAGACATTCCTTAGCCAGTTAGCCAGGGTTTTTGCGATGATTTTATAGATGCTAGTTATCAAGCTGATTGGTCTGAAATCTGTGACTTTGATTGAATTGTGTTTCTTTGCAATGAGGCAAATGTAAGTCTCATTAACTCGTTGCTTGATTATAGCATCCTGATAAAATTCGGTCATGTAGTCATAGATATCCTTGTTGACCGTTGCCCATTCCTTCTGAAAGAACTCTATAGTAAAACTATTTGGACCCGGAGCCTTGTCTCCATTACATCTAAAGAGAGCTTCCTTAATTTCCTCCTCTTTAAAAGGTCTCTCAAGCCAATAACTAGCCTCCTCTAATATTCCATGCCACTCTAGGCCCTCAATCCCCTAATGTTTATCACTGGTTTCTTTGAAAATAGTTTCAAAGTGATTGATTATAGATCCTCTAATTTGGTCCTCCTTCTCGAGGATTTGCCCCTGACCATCTTCCAATCTCGTGATGGTTGCTCTTGACTTCCTTAGGGTCATGATTCTGTGGAAATATTTGGAATTCACTTCCCCCTTTTTTGCCCGTTTTATCCTTGCTTGCTATTGAGCCCTCCTTTCTATGCGACATTCCAGCTGATTAATTTCTGTGAAAACTGCCTTTCGCTTATCCATAATGTCCAGGCTTTGGTTCCCATTCTCCAGGGGTAAGACCAGCTGGCGTAATTCCTGAACAAGACTGTCCAATTGAGTTTTTTCCTGAAGCTGTTGGCCTTTGCTCTAGGTTTTTAGCCTTTCTTTCAGTTGCTGCAGCTTCATCATACACTTGTATCCTGCCCATCCTCTGCTATTATTTTTTGACCAAACTTTACTCACCAGCTCTTGAAACTTCAAATGATTTAGTCACTGGTTCTCGAACCTAAAGGGAGCTGGGCCCCATTTCACGTCTATGATATCGAGAAGAATAGGCCAATGGTCTGATATAGTTCTTTCCACACCCCATGCTCTTTGATTAGGATATTTCTCCCACCAATCAACATTACCCAGGAATCTGTCTAGCTTACATAGGGTTGGAGGGTTCCTGCCATTACTTTAGGTAAACTTAAGGTTTTTCATTTTAGGTTCCTTCAAGGACAAGTCCTTAATCCAATCTTCGAATTGGGCCATCTGAGAAGTGGTATACTGGTCGTGAAGTTTTTCTCCCTCATTTTTCATAATATTAAAATCTCCTCCCAAACACCACGACCCTTGTATGATCACAGAAATGACAGCCAATTCAATTAGGAAAGCTTTCCTGTCTTGGCTGTCGCAGGGATCGCAGATTGCTGAAAACCACCATTCCTGCGCACCTTCATCCTTTAGCTTCATTTTTAGAGAGAAGCAACCATCTAATTTCTGCAACACAGTTAGCCTCTGAGAGTTCCACATAATTATAATGCGCCCTGCCGTACTTGCCTCTAGAAGGTCAACCCAGTCAACGAATTATCTTTTCCACCAAGCAGCCACCGTGGCCCTGTCCATACTGCTTCGCTTTGTTTCTTGAAGGGCAATGATTTCAGCTTTCGATGCTCTAATAGTCTTTTGAATTGGAACAGATTTTGAGGTTGTTTCAGCACCTCGAATATTTCAGTTGAGAATTTTCATAAGGATCACAAAAGCCTCTCAGCAAAGGTAGGCCTCAATTGAGCTCTGTTAGCTACGTGTTAATCGACGTCAAAAAATTCCTGACCCTCTCTATCTCCTTCTCCTGAGCATCTCCCAACTCATCCTCCCTATGCCTCCACCCTATTGCTTGTGTCTCGCTGTCCTGATCATGCTGGATGCTTTTGTATGGTTGTTTTTGTGTCTGGGGCTGGTTTCTCTTGATTGGGGATAAGACTCTATCTTCCATGCTTTGTGGGATATCTGGTGCATCTTGACTAGTGAGACATCTTAGACTTTTGTCTGAGGTGTCTGAGTGTGAGGAGGGGTAATAGGAAGGAGCAAGAGGTTGGGTGCATGCCTTGTTTTGTTGTCCCTCTGCATTGTGCTGGTGATTGATGTCCTCATCCAAGTCCTATTCCATTCTTGCATCACTGGTAAGGGGGGTTTTTGGGACTTTGTCCTGATCAGTGTCCACGTCAGTGTTTGAGCCCATCTCTCCATTTGAGGTCTTTTCTACTTGCTGCACTCGTGCTTCCCATTGTGCGAAGGCCCCCAAGTATTCTCGGCGGGCCTGCTTGTATTGTCTATTGTAGACTTGAAGCTTCTTGGGCTTGCTGGATAAGCTCTTGCCACTATAATGTTCTTCGTCTTGGTTGGGTTTGTCCATCTCTCCGTCATAGCCCGTTTCATCTACTTGCTTAGGGCCCGTCTTCAGTTTGCCTTTGTGGGTCCAATTGTTTGGTGGGTTAGGATTAGCTAGGGCCTTGTTCGGCTGGATCTCGTCGTCTTGCCCTTGGGCTTAGGTCTGACTCAAGCCTCCGATCACTTGCTTACCTTTCTGGATCCAGCGAGTCAGAGGTTCAGAATTAGTTGAGCTTTCTCCTCTTTGGACTGTGGGCTTGCTGGGCCACCCACTCTGCTTGGGCCTATGTCCAATCTCTCGTGGCTTGGCTTGCCATTGTTATGCCCATTACTGCCTGCCTTCCTTGTTGAGCGCATCTACCTATCACATCTTTTCTAGGTCAGGTGGCTTGCCGACTTGTTAGCCCCTCATTATGAGTCGTTGGCCTGATCCATCGCCACTTTACATGGCCGGTTTGCATCAAGTTGTTCACCTACTCTGTTACCATCACCGTCATCCAATATTTCCACTTCATCCCTACTCCAGTCGCTGGAGGAATGGTTCCTGGTTAACATGGTTTCTGAAAATCGGTTTGATGCAAATTGGTCAATGATCTGGGATCTTAGCTCTGCAATCTTCAGCCCCCAATTTTGCTTGATCTCCACTAAATGAAGTTTTTGGACACCTCGATCATCATAGATGTCTATCTCAGTGTTGTCAAGGTGTCGCCTAGGC